>CAUYQU010032290.1:0-33568 GCA_963574635.1 Cheracebus regulus
AAAAAGCAACCCCATTAAAAAGCGGGTGAAGGATATGAGCAGGCAATTTTCAAAAGAAGACATTTATGTGGCCAACAAACATATGAAAAAATGCTCATCAGCACTGGTCATTAGAGAAATGCAAATCAAAACCACACTGAGATATCATCTCATGCCTGTTAGAATGGCAATCATTAAAAAAATCTAGAGACAACAGATGCTGGAGAAGATGTGGAGAAATAGAAACATTTTTACACTGTTGGTGGGAGTATAAATTAGTTCAACCATTGTGAAAGACAGTGTGGTGATTCCTCAAGGATCTAGAACCAAAAATACCATTTGACCCAGCAATCCCACTATTGGGTATATACCCAAAGGATTATAAATCATTCTACTATAAAGACACATGCACATGTATGTTTATTGCAGTACTATTCACAATAGCAAATACTTGAACCAGCCCAAATGCCCATCAGTGATAGACTGGATGAAGAAACTGTGGCACATATACACCATGGAATACTATGCAGCCATAAAAAGGATGAGTTCATGAACTTTGCAGGGACATGGATGAAGCTGGAACCATTATTCTCAGCAAACTGACACAGGAACAGAAAACCAAACACTGCATGTTCTCACTCATAAGTGGGAGTTAAACAATGAGAACTCATGGACACAGGGAGGAGAATATCACACACTGGGGCCTGTCGAGGGGTGGAGGTTAGGGGAGGGATAGCTTTAGGAGAAATACCTAATGTAGATGACGGGTTGATGGGTGCAGCAAACCACCATGGCACGTGTATACCTATGTAACAAACCTGCATGTTCTGCACATGTATCCCAGAACTTAAAGTATAATAATAAAGTATTACTTCCACCAACAGTATCCCTTGCTATACCAAGGCAATTTTAACATACTCAAATAGTCACCTGCTAAAATATGAACATTCCACAACCAGTAAAATCCACAAAAATTTCAAAAAGACTTTTTCTCTGCAGACAAAATCAATATTGCAGCATGAAGTGTACTTTGTGAATTGAATAATTAGATGCCAGACACCAAAGGGCCAAGATAAAAATAGCAGCATCCACCAGGCTTCCTACATTCTTTATGATAGACTAAGCTGGGCAGCCTGTACGAGACTGCACTTACATGAAAAGTTTGTTGCCACTAATCCTGTTCGTGTAGGCAGAAAATCCTCTTTGTTTTAGCTTTAGAGTGAGAAAACTCCACCATCACCTAAAGTCCATTTTGTACACTTAAAAATAAAACTCATCAAATAGGGATTTGCTGCATGACCCTGACCTGTACGCAGCTGCAGGCTTCTCCGGGCAGGAGAACAAATATCTGCATGGGAAGAGAATGAGCACTGCTGGCTGGATCAGGGGAGAGTCAACGCTCATGTGGGAAAGGTCAGCAGGAAAGCCTGAAGGTTGGAAATAATTCTATAAAGTAAATCACACCATACGCCTCCGCGGGCTACACAAATGCACCCGCAGACAAACAGAACACCATGTGGCTCCTCCGTCCATGCACACATCAGGAGATACAGGCAGGGCCTTCTCTTCTCTCCTGTCTCCTTCCCACCAATGTGCTCCCAATTCTTGTGTAGGGACTTGGCTCAAGCTGTGCATCCTCAGAGAAGCTTTTTCTAAGCATCTTGCCTAGAGCAGACTTTGGTGTATTTAGTGAGCCCAGGCTTGTCTTTGTTAATAGCTAACAGGGGCTCCACAAATCCCCTTATCCTGCTTCTTACTTCATTCTGGCCCTGATGTGTCCTGTCTGGAGGGAGATTCTCATCTCCCACCAGCAGGGAGGCACATCTCCTGTTATTTCCACAGTTTAATACTATACTCCTATCAAACAGCTCTGTAGTAAAAGCTGATGAATGACTTAGCAAATTACCTTCTCACAGGATTCATTCCTGACAAAACAGGGTCTCCTTGCATGAGAAGCGGATCTTGGGGAACACTGAAATGGGATGGGAGCGAGAAAAAGGATTAAACACAGTAGGTTAGCGAGGAAGAGGGAAGGAACAACTGGCCTTCCCCCGAGAGAGCTCAAGGAGGACCTCTGGACTGAATGCAGCACTTCAGGGTCACACAGAGGAGAGGAGGCACCAAGGCAATCCAGGAAGGAGCAAAGAGCAGCGGTCTGGAGAAAATGGTGCCGCTGAAAGCACAGCCAGCAAGAGGTTTCTGGAAGAAACGTGCCAAATGTTGAGCAGAGAGTGAGGCAAAGTGAGCATCTCTGGGTGTGTGTGACGGGGGCACTGAGATAGAAGGAAAGTAAGACAGGGGAACGGACCACAGCTGCAGCACAACCAAGGCTATTTGCTGACACTGAAGGAGAACTGCCAGGCAAGTTTCCCCCCACTGCATTTTTGCCCCAAATGCCACCCCAGAGTGGTATCTTCCCAAACCACACCCAGCGCTGACGCATGACGGCTGACACCTGAGTTTAGTGGTGATTAATATGCTCATTTCCATGGTAATGCTTTTTGGTTCTTCACCTAACTCTCCTTTAAGGGTAGAATAAGGACTAGTTAGATAATTCCCTCAAATTACAAAGTCTCTCAGGTAATCCAAGTTGTCACAGCTGCACTCAATTCTCCCACCCACTGCTGGCCATTCTGGGAGCAGCCTTCCCTAATCACCTAGGAGGGACCCAGGATAGAGCCTGGTTTCTCTGGGTGACCCCAAGGTAGCAGCAGAAGATGTGAGAGGGAGGCAGCCTCCTTCCAGGACCTTTTCCCTGCTTCTGGTAAGGCCTGACCCCTAGGCAGTCACACGCATGGGGCAAGAGTGCTCTCTGCTTAGACAGTCTGCAACTATAGCCAGAAGCAGAGCATTTTGAGGGGTGCCCCTCACCAGGTAGGGGAGCAATGGGGAGGTGCTGGTGCCATCACCAATCACAAATTCTCAGATTGGTGTATTTCTTTGACAGTTTGTTTTAATGCTTTGTACCTGAGGCTCAGATACCTAAAATAAGACAGCTTTTCTCTCCTCATTTTTTATTAGAAGGCGAAAAGAGGAAAGCAATCAGAATCCATTCTTTTCAGCACTTGGGCAAAGCACACATTAAAGCATCTCCACATCAGATTCTCTTTCCTCCTCCACAGTGCTGTCCGTACTTCACCAAAACATTCCCCAACTATCATCCCTTCTAGGAATGTACTCCAGAATATGCCCTTGAAGAGGACAAAAGGCATAAGCCCCACAATCACTAGCATGTGTTAACATACTCATGGTATCATCCAGGTTCTGTCAAAAATATGTTAATTAGATGTAGTCTTCACCATTAGGAAATGTATAAGCCAACACAGGAATATCGTTTTCAAGGTTTGCTCACCCACTGCCTCTCTGGTCCCTGCCCCTAGTGATGAGGAAATGGCCCAGGAGTCTCTGTCTTGGCTTCCCACACTCAGCCTGTGCTCTGGGCTTTTGCTGTTTCACCTTTATTGGTTTGGTGACCATATTCTTCAACTCCAGAAAGACACATATTCATAGATCCCTATACTTTTGTTGTTGTTGAGACAGGGTGTCACCGTGTTCCCTAGGCCGCAGTAAAGTGGCACGACCACAGCTCACTGTAACCTGAAATTCCTGACCTCAAGCAATCCTCCCACCTCAGCTTCCCAGTGCTGAGATTATAGGCATAAACCACCACACCCAGTGATCCCTATACTTTAAGAGGAAAATAGGCTAAAGCAAGTTATTAAAAGGTGAACACTTATATGGCCATCTGCATTAGTATACTGTTGTGACTATTAGTAATAATAAAATACTACCTCTATGTGAAAGCTTATAGGAAAATCTGAGTTGAGAAAGGAAAAGTAAAAACAAAATGCTAGATTGGGGAAGTTATGCCAAAAGGGACAAGTGTGAAATCTGTGTCAAGTATAATATCATAACTGCTTACATAATACATGTAAGTCAAACTACAACAGAGGAGTCACTTAGTCCAGTTTGAGGCAAGGAACCATAAAAAAAATGTGAGGTTAATGCAGAATGTTAAACTGCAGAATGTAAAACTTCTCAACCTGAAGGTAAGAACTGGTAAAACAAACAAGAAAGAATATTTCATTTTCTTAACACTAGGCGGGGCACAGTGGCTCACGTCTATAATCCCAGCCCTTGGGGAGGCCAAAGCAGGCGGATTGCTTGAGCTCAGGAGTTTGAGATCAGCCTGGGCAACATGGCGAAATCCCTGTCTCTACAAATAATATAAAAATTAGCCAAGTGTGATGGCATATGCCCGGAGTCCCAGCTACTCGAGAGGCTGAGGCAGAAGAATGGCCCAAGCCCATGAGGGAAAGCTTGCAGTAAGCTGAGATCACACCACTGCACTCCAGCCTGCGTGACTGAGTGGGATCCTGTCTCAAAAAAAAAAAAAAAAAAATTCATTTTACTTTTATGTTCAGTTGGACTTTGTGAAAACGGGCGATATTAACTACTAGAAAGTACAAGATCAGTAACTAGTTGAAGAGTCCACAACTTTATATAGTAAGTGCCAAAATGTTTACATAAATAAATCAGGTTCTGCGTGGGCCCCTGCAAAGGAGATGCCTGTTGTCTAATCCAGCTGTGATCAGTGGTGTATTCTGGCTCCTTCACTTTAGGAAGAAATTAAGAAATGAAGAAGCAAGTGACATTAGATGGGGAAAAAAAATAAACAGAAACTATTCTTAGAGTTTGGTCATGGCCTCAGGGCCATGATACAGTAATTCCATAAGAAAAGGCAATGAGAAAAAAAAAACCCAGCATGAATAACTGAAATCCCATAGCCTAAATGGAAGCCTAGTCTGGGAAATTACTAAGAGATTTATGAAAATACCCTGGAACCCACTTCAGTATGCCAGCCATCAGATTGCCATGTCTCTCCTATGTTTCAGAAAGTTCCTTTTTATGGAGCACTGTTTCAGTGATTAGAAAGGCGGCTTTTTAAAATTGAGTATCTACTGAACATCTACCTATGGAAGGTTATAAACTGCACAAGCAAGGCCATTCCCTGTAGTACCGAGTGAGTGGTGCTGTAAGGACCAGAAAACCATCTTCTAGGTCCAAAGTTGCCAGTCGCTAACGTGTTAGGCAACAAGGGAGGAAAAGCAGGCACTACACCTCTCAGACCTCCCCATTAGCATAGATGATAGGCTTAGATGCCCATCCTCTGTTAGACTTTTGTATTTTATTTACAGTAACTATTCAAAATTAACTTGGGACAACCAACATGAAGTGGCAAAGAAAGTACATTAGACAACAACTACTACACCATCTACATAGTCTTCTCTACCTTTTTTAATAATAGAATTTATTTTAGAGCAGTTTTAGGCTCACAGAAAAACTGAGTAGAAGGTAGAGAGATTTACCATCTATCTCCAGCCCCCACACATGCATAGGATCATCAATGTCCCCACCAGAGTGGTATTTTTCTACAATTGATGAACCTATATTGACACATCACTATCACCTAGAGTCTGTAGTTTATATCAGCATTCATTCTTGGTGGTGTACATTCTATGAATTTGGACAAATGTTTAATGACACGTATCCACCATTACAGTATTATAGGGAGTAGTTTCACTGCCCTAAGAATCCTCTGTGTTCCATCTATTCATCCCTCTCTCTCCTAGTCCCTGGAAACCACTGATCTTTTTACTGTCTCCATACTTTTGCCTTTTCTAGAATGTCATATGCTTGGAATCATACAGTATGCAGGCTTTTTAGACTGGGTTCTTTCATTTAGTAACATGCATTAAATTTCTTCCATGTCTTTTCATGGCTTGGTAGCTCACTCCTTTTTAGAACTGATTAATATTCCATTATCTGGATGCACCACCATTTATCCTTTCATCTACTGAAGAATATCTTAGTTACCTTTTCATTACTTTTTTAAAAAATAAGATTTAAAGACACAGTGAGGAGTAGGAAAAAACAAACACAAACATGGCAAGAGCAACTCAGGCTACCCATCAAAAACTATAAAGAATCTCTTTAGTGCCTTCTACTTTCATCATTCCTTTACCTAAGGCGATCGCTTCGCATTCATCCACCAGCTCTTAATATGCAAGGTAATTTTCTCCTGGATCCACTTCCTGAAGGACCTTGTCATAAGTAGAACACTATTATAGGTATATATTAATAACCTATATATAGTTTTATATTAATAACATGTTAGCTTTTAAAACTAAAGTTTCAGTTTTTGTGTAAAGAAATTTTCCTCTCAGGAATGTTTGCATTTTAACAGAAGAAACAAATTTCTAAGACTAGAAATTTCCAACACAATAGCAGGCTGTTTGGGAAAATCAAGTGGTATTTGGAAACAACAGTGTTTTTTCCTGTGTCCCTCAAATTACTCCAAACTGGGATTCACCAAGGCTCTGACTGATTTATCTCTATTAAGACGTCACTTACTGCCTGGGCATGGTGGCTCATGCCTATAATACCAGGACTTTGAGAGGCCAAGATGGATCCCCTGAGCTCAGGAACTTGCAACCAGCCCAGCCGGGGCAACATGGTAGAACCCTGTCTCTACAAAAAAAAAAAAAGAAAAATTAGCCAGGACTGGTGGCGCATGCCTGTAGACCCAGCTACTCTAGAGACTGAGGTGAGAGGATCCCTTGATCCCAGGAGACAGAGATTGCAGTGAGTGGTGATCTTGCCACTGCATTTCTGCCTGGGCAACAGACTTAAAAACGCTGACTTAAAAAAAAAAAAAAACTTACTAAAGTTAAGAATTTGGATCTAGACATGCAAATTCAACACACTTTGTTTAATATTGAAATGCTTTTAAAGGAAGAAGTTGCCAAGATCTTATTCTTTATAACTGATTCTCAATCAGGGGTGATTTTGCCCCATAGCCTGAGGACATTGGGGAACAGATGGATGTATTTACGGTTGTCACAACAGGGTGGGATATGGGAGTTAGTGCTCCTGTCATCTAGTGGGTAGAGGACAAGGATATTGCCAAACATCCTACAATGCACAGGTCAGCCCCCCACTACAAAGAATTAGCCAACCCAAAATGTCAATACTACCGAAGTTGAGAAACTCTGCTCTATGTGAGCTAACTACAATAAAGCTGATATCTGGATGACATAAACATCAATGCCAGTGAAATTAGTGCCCAGCTTAAGAGTAAAAATGACCATAATTTATAAAGATCTGTACTGTTTTCTTAACATTTTTGGGATATCTTATCCCTGGCTTTGATTTATTGAAATTACCTTTTCAAAACACTCAATTAAATAAAATGAAGAGGCTTTACATACTGTATAGTTCATGTAAGTTTTTCTATTTTGGAAATGGAAGTTGTGATTAAAATTGGCATTTCTGAAACTCTAATTGCTAGTTATTGCATTGCTAGGGGAAAAAAAAAGAAAAATATTTCTAAAACCAGCCAGATGGGAAGTTTCAAGATAAGAAATTATAAGCCAGTGTTCATATTCCAATCAGAAGAAACATTCTGTTTATACATTTTTAAATTCTGCTTAAATAGGAAGCAATACATTTCTTTAATGAATTTCTAAATAGCTATTAATTGGCTGACTAATTTTCTAATATTGGGTTTAATCTGCCAAACCTTATTAGATTATTAATAAGTAGAACAGTTTGTATTTTAAAAAACCTCTGTATAGTAAGGGCTTTATAAATTTTAATGAGATTAGACTGGTTTCTAATACTGTAGGTGATAGCTCTTTGTAGGTGTATAAACTGCCATTAGAATCTTAAAATGTCCATTTTTCAAAACTCATTATGTTACCAACAGTGAATTTGTGCAAGTCTGCAGCAAACTTGATACCTGACACCTCAAAGGAAATAATTCGGCTGAGGAGCAGACATAGTTTTAAGGCAGAGGGAAAGACCAAGGCAACTTTTAGAAGTGAAAGTTTATTTTTAAAAAATTGACAGTAGAAACAAAAAGGAGTAAAGTACACTTGGAAGTGGACCAAGCAAGTGACTTGAGAGATCCAAGTGCCCCATCTGGCCCTTGACCTGGAGTTTTATACATTGCCATGGTTCAGGGTTTTGGTTTCTTCTTGCTTGAGAAGGAAGGGCTTCCCTTGGAGCAGGCTGTCTGCATGCATGGTGGCCTGCCACCACTTGAGAAGGACTTCGTGCACAGTGTGTTTACTGAATTTGTGCAAATGCTCACTTGCAGTGTTTGTTCCCTTACTAGTTGAGCATTCCTAGAAGGTCATATAACCATTAAACTCCACCATTTTGCCTCTTAGTGTGCATCCTTGAACCCATTTGCCCAGCTCTTGAGATCTCATCAGGAAGCTGCTGGTCACCAGATGTGGGTGTTTTCTTATCTATTGGGAGATTGCTGTTCCCTGGCACTAGCGTGCCCAATAATTACTTTACAGAGACAGTTTAACAACCACCTGACCATCACTTGATGGTCGTCTGACATCCTTGGTGGGCAAGGCCCTGTCCTGCCCTGCTCATGTCTGCCTAACTACCTACTCCAACAATTTCTGATTGAAATATGATGAAGTGTTTCAGTTTACACACCCAGAACCAGAGCAACACAAATGTCTTCATGACATCAATACTCAGAGTCTTGGGAACACAATCTATATTTCTTTGGTAACTTGTGCTCTTCTGAAGCTCTCTCCCCTCCCTTTGTCACTCCCTTTCTTCTCCTTTTTCTCTTCTGCCATTCCCCTAAGAAACAATAAATGGATGGAAAAGACTTGCAGTGGAGGCATGTGAGGAAAAGCCATAAGGGCTTTCACTTACTGAAATTTATCTCAAATTTTCCAACATAAGAATCTTTAAGCCATTAAAAATGGCTTTTTTTTTTTTTTACAGGGTCTTGCTTTTGGTAGATCTGTATAACTGTTTTCTTTTATTCAAGTCTGCCAAAAGCTGCTGAGTGAGAACTACAAATTGAGGTACATCTCTTGCTAGTTGCTTGGGTTTGACAAATAAAGCAATCATCAAAATAATGGAGTGTGCCCTGTTTTTAAAAGCCCTATTTGCTTGACATAATACAGCAGCTGGACAGTTAGGCAAATAAATGGCATTACTTAACATAATCACTTAATGTTGTGCAACGAAAGTCAGGTCTCATTGCTTTATCGCTTTCAAAGAGTTTGATGACAATGAAGTTGATTGTTAGTGTGAAGATATAAATTGTGCAGTAGTTAGAGTTGTTCATGACAGCAAAGGAACACAAAAGAGGAAAAACAGGCTTTAGTTGCACAAATTCATTGCTAATTGCCTGTGCATTCATTATTGGCTGACCAGGGCTAATTATCTAATTAAACTAAAGCTCTGCTGCCTTAAAGGAATTTCTATGCACTGTGATGTTGGTTGTCAATTACTCAGCATGTCCTGTTGAAATGTGTAGTTAACTCAAGTCATGTTTTGCTTTTCCCACTAGCAATACGTGGCAGTCTTATTGCATGATAATTTGTGTTTAGAATGAAAAAAAAATTTTTTTTCCTTAAAAAAACACATTGTGGAAACTAAAAATAATGACAAACATTTTAAACAAGAGCTCCTGCTCATTTTATTCAATGATCTATATTCAGGAAAAGTCAATATAATCTACTTTAGAAAGGGAAAACACAGGCATAAAAGACAAATCAAATATTATTATATACACGCTACTGAGTGTTCTCTTCACGTTAAAAACACATTTAAAAGTGTCTTTTGTGATGATCTCCATAGATCACAGTATGAAATCATATTGATTTCACATCATCACAGTCTTCAAAATTCATAGGATTTTTTTTAAGCTGGAAGGAAAGTGGTAAATCATCTAAACCAAATTCTTCACTTTAAAAATAAAGGAAATGAAGTTCCAAGAAGTAAAATGACTTGCTCCAAATCACACAGCTGGTTGCTAGAACCAGGAGAACTAGTATCGTCTCAGTCCATTATTCTTTCCATGTTCAGTCCTGCTGTTTCACTTTCAAATCATACTGTTATTTCTCACACTTTTTCCAAAATGCCAGAACAGAGCATCTATGTTATATGGACAAGGTTATTTTTGTTTGTTTTTCCAAAAGAAGGCTTTGATTAGTAGCATTTCATCTCTCCATGAAAACTCAGGTAATACTGCCTCTATTTACTTATTTCAAGCCAGTCAAATGCCGGGGAGTGTAATTTAAGGTGAATACTCAAGGGAGAACCTTAACAAAACAAACAAACAAACAAAAAATAAGGTATCATATGCCTTCTCCAACTAAAGAGAAAAAGATGATACACTTACAGGGGATTTTATTAATCAGAGTGCTTAAACAATTTAGTTGCATCCTGCTATTTTGTTCCTAAGGAATTTGATTCTAAGCCAATGATCCATAACCATAAAGCAATATTTATTGGGTTGCTGCAAATATAATTGCGGCTTAATGGCAAAAACCGCAATAACTTTTGCACCCCTGTAATACTAAGCATCCTATGGGAAAAGCATCTCCCAAGAAAGTACAGTTTCATTCTAAAGAGTTTCTCCACCTTCATTTCCCTTAATCCTAGTTTATGGCATCTGTTCCCCTGCAAGGACATAGAACTCTGGAACCCTGTCCTACCCCTTTCCCAGTCATTTTTCAGGCAGGCAACAGCAGTGAACACACAGTTCTTTGCTGGCAAGTTAAGGAAGATGATTTTCCCTTTCACTGCCTCTTGAAGCTGAACATCAACTGTTTCACCACTTGTGATTCAAATCCATTAATTAAAATAAATATAAAGTAAAACTCTCTGAGCCAGGAGGAAGAGGACAGATGGGGAAGCGGAGGAGGTGGAGATAGCTGATGTCTTCTCAGAGGGGAAAAAAAAAGGAAAAGAAAAACAAGAAGCATGAAATGGGGCAGGGGGGAGTAAAGAGAGGTAAAGTGTGTTTGAATTTAATTTACAGTTCACAACAATTTTAAGTCTCATAATAATTGCATTGCTTAAATGAGAAGAGGAAAACTTCTCTAATACAAAATTGGTGGAGGGGGTGTTATAATCTTAAATCACTTCCAAAAATCATAATACATGACTTCTGGCAATGCTTCGGCCTGACCCATAGCAAAACCTTTTCATTAGTAACTTCTGAAAACCACACCTTCCCCCACCTCAACTACACTCTGCATTCTACCAATTTTTAATTCTTTTCTCCCTTGCCTCTCATTTCCTGAAATAAGACATTGGCAAGTAAGAGGGAAAAAAAAAAAAAGAATAAATTTAAGTCCTTCTCCATCCCAACCCAATATGCACCGGTCTATAGAATTACAGCTAGAAAACGGTGTCTATGGCACGTGTCACACAACACAACCTCTGCAATTAGTGCATGTGTACACCTACAGTCTGACCCAAACATGAAAAAGCCCTGAACTCAGCATATTTTAAATGAACAGCCCATACACCAAAGTGATATGATTTCAAATAACCACACAAATTTGAACTAGAGTGGGCAGAGTTACTTTATATGATTTTAGTGGTGATGGACAGAGCTAAGAGGGCTATCGTGTAATAGTTTTAGATAAATGAAAGAAAATATATATGTTTGGTTTTGTCTGAATCAGTCTTATGATTGTCTCTGTCCTCGTTGAGCTAATGAGATGCTAGAAGGGATCATCTCTCACAACCATGAAGAAACTGGGATCCAGCGAAATCAGGTGACTTGCTCAGTAACACACAGCTCGTCAGTGGCAGAGCCGTGACACCAGCTCCTTTGACTTTGAAATTATTATTTTTTCTTATAACGTGACATTTATTCGTGATAAGGAATGAGAAATACACATTCATGTTTTTCAAAAACTAAAGAAAAGCCACGATATGAAACAAATACAAAATAATTCAAATATAATTAAGTATAAATTAGTCTGAAAATGGAAACATTTTTATCCATTTATTTACCATGTTCTATACTAATAAAAAAAGGCAGAGATCAGAGTAAGGTGGAAATGACTACTGGAGAAAACAGATACCTTCCTTCCCACTTTAAAAACAAAACAAAATTGCAGACTAGGAACTCTGAGCATGTGAGAATATCATTATAATCTTTTGTACTCTTTCTACTGGGTCTCAGTGTGACCAAAAGAAATAGGCAAATGAATTCTGAAGATCTGAGTAAAAGTCAGAAGATAACGTACCTTGTGAATGAAAGAAAATTAGTCCTCACAGAGTAGAGAGGTAGGGGAGAGGAAGGAAAGCAAAAGCACAAGCCTAGCTCCCAAAGAATGAAGAGATAATAGAAATGAACAGGTGGAGTTAAATCGATAAAATCTGGGGGCCCTTCCAGCTCTCCTTGTTTCCTGGTTAATTAAGCAACTGTAAAGGAGGAGGAAAAAAAAATCTCAGCTTTACTCATGCTTCTGTGTGCTTCCCCCATTCCTAAATTTAATAGACGTGGGCAGGAGGTGGGATTTAAGCTTTATCAGTCTTACCTATCACCACAGAGCTGTCAACCTGTGAAAGAAAAAACATGGAGAAAATATACTTTGAAACAGATTGCTGAAGCAATAGCTCATCAGCAAGCCCTGTCAGCTGTACCTTCAAACAGATTCTTATCCTTCCACTAGTTCTCGTCTTGCCTCTGGATTACTGCCCCTCATTCATGTTTCCCTGCTGTAACACTCGCCCTACCACCCACCTCTTAAATATTCAAAACAGATCAAATCACTCCCCTGTCCAAAGCTCTCCAAAGACTTTTCACTGCATTTAGAATAAAATCCAACTCCCTGCCACAGCCTACCCCCTCCCACGACCTATAAGGCCTACATAATACAACCCTTACTGGCCTCTCCACCGGCATCTCCTCCAGGAACCCAGCTCACTGCGCAGTCTTAACCCAACGGGACTTCATCTTCTCCCCTAATTATACCTGGTTCCTTCCTACATGGTCAAAGTCGTGATAGTCAACACCGTGTTAACAATCTTAAGGATGTTTCCTGGTTTTGGAATGTTCTGACCACAGATTCTCCCATGGCTAACTCCTTAACATTCAAAAGTAGCTTAACTGTTAATATCTGGTCACTCCTGACAACCCAATTTAAAGTAACATACTGCACACACATAAATATCACACCATCCTATTACTGTGTTTTATTGTCTTCCTAAGTTATCTCTGCCTGAAAATTATGTTGCTCATTCATCTGCACTATATAACTCTTCCTCTCAAATACACACACTTACTTGCAAGTAAACTCCTTGGGAATTTGGACCTTTTCTTTGTTCTTGCTGAATCCCCAAAGCCTAGAATAATGCCTAGTATCCAGTGGATACTGACTGTTTATCAAATGATCGATTTCGTCTAACCCAAACTTTCCCCAAACCTTGTCTCTGCCATGCATTTTCCTAGTATTTGTTCACTATCACTTCTCTTTTCCTGTCTGTTCTTTCGAAATTTCTTTTGGTCTCCATTCTGCTTATGTCTACACTGAAGAATTACAGAATAAACAGGGATAAAAAAGAAGGATGTTAATGCTAATAAAAACCCACTCAGCCTATGCTACTGGCAGTGGAGCAGAAGGGCAAGCAAACTGCTTCTTAAGAGCAAAAGCCTGTAAAGTCAATACCACCCATTAGTGCAGCTCTGAATGAAGGGCAACATCAAAAGGAATTATGGAGGTAGCCTCTCTGTGGCCTAAAAAAGTACCACATGCCCTGTAGACACTCAGCAGTTCTTACAAACTGTTTTTTAGAGACAGTCTCACTCTGTTGCCTAGGCCTGGGTGCAGGAGTGCAATCATAGCTAACTGCAGCCTTGAAAGTCGTCGGCTAAATCAATCCTCCAGACTCAGCCTCCAGAATACACTACACGTGTGTATCACCATGCCCAACTAATTTAAAAATTTTTTTGCAAAGATGGGGGTCTTGCTACGTTGCCCAGGCTGGTCTTGAACACTTATCTTCAAGCGATCCTCCTATCTTGGCCTTCCAAAGTGTTGGGATTACAGGCGTGAGCCACCATACCAAGCCAGCCTGGTTCTTAAAATTTTTAATGTGCAAAAGATTCAGATGTAGTAGGTTTTGACATGATTTGAGAATCTGCACTTTTGACAGACACTCCCAAGTGACTCTGATGCAGGAAGTCTCTGGAAACTTTGAACTCAGGCCAAAGGACGACTAGCAAGGCCCTCAGGGATGGTATTACCAGGTAAGCGGTTTAAGTAATAATCTTTTTTTTATCTCTACCCTGAAGCTGATTCTCAAAACAAGTCAAATTCCATTTCAAAACTTGCTTAGTCTTATTTAAATTCATTGGTCTTTAAGTACAACTTCTAGCCATTTTAAACAAGCTACTCTCATGGGGCAGCTACTATGTTCTACATAGTGTCGTCAGTGATTTACACAGGTATACAATCCCATTTTACAGATGAAAATTTTGAGCTTAAGTAAGTGCTGACAATCAGTAAGTGACAGATTTGGAAATCAAACAGATCTGCATGTTAATATAGTCTGTGATCTATGGAGTCTATACTTCCCACTAATTATACCTTAATAGAAATAAAACCAATAAATAAAAATCCTTATTTGTAAATAAAGGGGAGGAATTTTACTCTCAAATATTCTTCACTTTAGAAAAAGACTAAGAAATTTCTTTATGAGCTTTGAAAGTACATTTAAATGACAATGACATGGCAACCTCTGAAAATGAATCAATCTTAAGAATCCTTTTCTAAAGCAAATAACCACCCTCTTAACTAATTAGAGCTGGTTCACTATTTACAGATTTAGCAGTGGTTCTCAAACTGGGCTACTAATCAAGAATCGCTTGAGGGAGCATCTTAAAAATAAATCATAGGCTTCACTCTAGTTCTTCTGAATCAAAATCTCTGACGTGTGACCCCAAGATCTTTATTTTTTAAGCTCCCCAGGGGAGTTCTGATGAGTAACTATTGGTTCAGAACTACTGCTCCCTTAACACCGGCATTGGCATTCTACAAATCAATAAATTTGAGGACCTAAAAGGGTAGGATTTGCCTAACGACACACAGCTTCTAAGTGGCACAGTAGGCTGGAAAACCAATATCCTGACTCTCGTTTGGTGCTTTTACACCAATGCAAGCTGCTGTTTTTGGTATAAGACTGCACTTATTTCTGCTCTGTTGCTTATGCCTTGCTGAGTACTTACTATTCACTATCCTACAACTTATTCCCTCATCTGCAAACTGAGAATAATAATAGTGCCTGCCTCTTAAAAGTTGCTGCAAGGATTAAATAGTATAACATTTGTTATATAATGTACTTAACACAGTGCCTGGCATATTGTGAGTACTCATTAGCCAGGTTATATAATCCACTAAAAAAGTATGCCTATTTTAACTGGAGAGGATTTACTGAACCACTCCAATTACAAAATGTACAAGAAACCCATGTTCAGCTTTGGAGTCCAAAATGACTTTAAACTCAGGGTTAAGTTTAAAGTCATAGTATCTAATATCTTGTTTTTCTAGTCATTTACTTATGTCAAAAGTTAGTTCATGCCACAAAGGATGCCTCTGTGTAGTGAACTAATTTCACAATTACTGATTGAACTGACTGTTTCACACCACTCTTTCTCCCAGGATGCCTCAGAACCATCTAGTAACTCCATCTCTGGGTGACAACAGGGAATCTGTATTTATAAAAGACCCCTCCCCGTTCTCAGGCAAACCAAGATTTGATAACCACTAGTGTTCAGAATCCACGACCACCGCAAATTGCCTCTCAAGTCTCTCCAGCAAAAAGCTATCGTGCTCTGTAAACAGAAGAGCAGCGTCATCAGGTCCTGATGCAAACAACAGCTGGGCCCAGCTGGGCCGAGTAGCCTTGGTGATCACAGAGGACGGCCTGGACCCCCTTTCCTCCTATGAAACACAAAAATTACAAAAGCGCCCTCCTGCAATTCCCGTGGGAGACGGTGCTGCCTAGGCGGCTACGAGGAGCTAAGGTTGACTCAACAGCCTCCTTCCCAGGGCCAAGGCCAAAGGAAGGTGACCCTGGATGGCTAACCAGGCTCCAGCGACGCCAGAAGGTTAACGACCCTACTTGCCCTGTTCCTGGTCAAGGCCAAGAG
Source organism: Cheracebus regulus (assembly GCA_963574635.1). Lineage (NCBI taxonomy): Eukaryota > Metazoa > Chordata > Mammalia > Primates > Pitheciidae > Cheracebus > Cheracebus regulus. The sequence continues at coordinate 15,977 of CAUYQU010032290.1, forward strand.
CCTCCACTACTCCACGAGCCAGCTGCCGGAAGTGCGTCACCCCAACCTGCGGGGGATGCCGGGAGTTGTAGTCAACTACTCTTGCAACTTGATTCATCTTTTTTAAAACAAGAAAAGCACCTCTGCATCCTGAAAAAGGTCGCTTTATACCCAACGTGTGTAATAGTTTTTCCCTTTTCCAATCAACAAAGTGAACACTTTTAGCGCTCAAGTGGAAGGCCGGACTACAAGTCCCGGCATGCTCTGCATGGTTTCCCCGGGCGCCCGGCCACCGTCGTAGGTGCGGGCCGCATGAATGGAGCGCCGGGCGTAAGGCAAAGCCTGGCACCGTCCGCGCGGCCGGTACCTGCTCCCGGAGCGTGAGTGCGGGGTGTGGGGCGTGCGCGTGCGCGCTCGGAGGGGGCGCGAGGCGAGCGCGCCGGGCAGTTGCGGGAGCGTGGCTGCTGAGGTTGGCGGCGGTGCCGCGCGCCCGACGGTCGGGTGGTTGCGGGGCTTCCCGCCTCGACCCGGGCTGCGGGCAGCCGTGGCGGCCGCCGGGGACCGCAAGGGGCGGAGGAAAGGCGGGGGCCGGCCCCGGCACGCGGAGGAGCAGCTAACCATGCCCCGAGACAACATGGCCTCCCTGATCCAACGGATCGCCCGCCAGGCTTGCCTCACCTTCCGGGGCAGCGGGGGCGGCCGCGGCGCTTCCGATCGCGGCGCGGCGTCTGGCCCGGAGGCGTCGATGCCACCGGGCTTTCCCGAGAACCTGAGCAAGCTGAAGAGCCTTCTGACCCAGGTCCGCGCGGAGGACTTGAACATCTCCCCGCGCAAGGCCACACTGCAGCCGCTGCCGCCCAACCTGCCGCCAGTCACCTACATGCACATATACGAGACTGACGGCTTCAGCCTGGGCGTGTTCCTGCTCAAGAGCGGCACCTCCATCCCGCTGCACGACCACCCGGGCATGCATGGCATGCTCAAGGTGCTCTACGGCACCGTGCGCATCAGCTGCATGGACAAGCTGGACGCGAGCGGCGGGCAACGGCCACGGGCCTTGCCGCCGGAGCAGCAATTCGAGCCGCCGCTGCAGCCCCGGGAGCGGGAGGCCGTGCAGCCGGGCGTACTGCGCTCGCGGGCCGAGTACACCGAAGCCAGCGGCCCTTGCGTCCTCACACCGCACCGGGACAACCTGCACCAGATCGACGCCGTGGAAGGTCCTGCAGCCTTCCTGGACATCCTGGCCCCGCCCTACGACCCGGACGACGGCCGGGACTGCCATTATTACCGGGTACTGGAGCCTGTCAGGCCCAAAGAGGCCTCCAGCTCGGCCTGTGACCTGCCCCGAGAGGTTTGGCTCCTGGAGACCCCGCAGGCCGATGACTTCTGGTGCGAGGGAGAACCCTATCCAGGTCCTAAGGTCTTCCCTTGAAGCCACCGGCGCCCAGGAGTGGTGGGCCGAAGACGTGCCCTACCCTACCACAAGGGCTGTGTCTCTACCCCCTAGCCTGGGCGTTGGATCTACTGGAATGAGCAGCAGCCGCTTCCTCGGCAGCCTTGGGAAGCACGGGCGACTGGACAGCAGCCGCTGGGCACGGTTATGGGGGCGGGGTGGGCGGAGAGGCTAGATTGTTTCCTGGTTCTGTCACTGCCACCGGGGCTTTGATTTGGGGGAGTGGGGCAGGGGATTATCTGAAGCGGTTCCATCCTAAAGCCATAATGAAAGTATCTTCCTCTCTTCCCCATTCTATACAAAATACTAAGTGGTTTTCTTCCTCCCACCCCTGCCCCCACCCCTTAGGTAAATAGGGTTTATTTTCCACTCATGCCCTCATGCCCTTTTTTCCTTAAGAGCTTTAACTTATTGACTGTGCATGACCCAGTGGTTTGAATTGTTTTTAGTTCAAGTCATTGGTAAAAACTAGGTTTAAAGAGATGAGCTACTGTTTAAAGTGAGCTGGCCTGCCTAATTAATTCCTTGTGAAAATTAAATGGCTTTTTCAGTTTGGGGATTACTCTCACAACATAACTATGCATGTAGAGGACAAGATTTATTTTCTTTCCTCCCTTTGCCCGGTAGCCACATCTGGTTTACTCAGGCAGCATCTACTAAGAAATTCAGCACCTGCATGTCTCTGTGACATGGTCACTTAGAGCTTATCTTCCCTTTGAATCTACAGATCTGTGAGTTGAGCAGATTTCATGTTGCAGATTCACCTTTAATGCAGACTATATTATCCTCACATGACTTTTTTTTCTTGTCTTACTGCACTTCAAAAGGTGATAGAGTAATTCTATGTTTTCTAACGGGAAGATTCAAAGGAGCTGAATCTGTTATGCTTCCAAACAACTGAATGTAAAACACCCCTAGCCAGCTGTTGAATTTCATATCTTTATTTACTTCCAATATTTTACTGTAAAAGTAGGGAGAAATACTATGTTGAGAACTGTTTCACATTTTCTCAGGAACGCTAATGTTCCCGACGCGGGTGGTTCCAGCAGTGTTGCTGGCAGTGTTGTTTCAGCCCTCTCCCTAAAACGACTGAGCGCTGGGTTCATCGAATGTGGTTTTCTGTAGCAAGGCACAGAAGGCACAGATGATCACAGCTAGATAATTGAGAATTAACTATACTACTGGCCATTTTAGGTCACCAAAACTTGGGATTAAACACTTTCCATTTCCCACTCCCAATTCTTGAACAGTCTTGCTGTGACTCGTTTTATTTTTGTTCTTTTAATTGTCTGAGCAATCTTACCTTGTTTACAAATATATTGACTCCATTTGCTTCAGACCATGGAGCACTGTTTCCCCTTTTTTACTATTTATAGGATTCCTTTTTTTCACAAAACTTTTAATAAAAACAAATTGTAGAAATAAACACATTAAAATTTGCCCAGCTGTCGTCTAAGCCTTCTTGATTGACTTGCCCAAGTGGCGATGGCATTCTAATATCTATAATAAAGGGAGATTTGCTATTATTGGTGGAATGTTGACCCTGTATGTAGAGAAACAGTATGTGCCTTTGCCTCTTTATGCACACTGTGTTACAGAGAACCAGGGTGAGGGAGTATTTGTTCCCAATTTTTAAGATAGTATTAAAAAGCAAATACTTGGTGAGTGATTTAAAAATAAAACCAAAACAAAACACAAAAAGTTACTCATTCAACAGGACATGCCACTATGTTATAAAATCTGACAAAGGCATAGTACCAAGCATTTCCTCCATGGTTGCTAAAATTGTTTTATTGTAGCTCCACATTCTGGTGTAGTTTAAAATGCCTTTGGGGGCAGTTTGAAGCAGTTCTTCATGCCACTTAGTTTGAAAATCAATTCTAGATATGCAAATGATTTTCTTAGAAAACTTCACAGAATAAAAAGTGTTTTTTTTTCTTAGCACAGTAATGAATGTGGTTATCAATCACATAATTTTTTGGATTATATTGTAGCAAAAGGTTGATTAGCTTACAAAGATTGTTAATAGCAATGTATGTGTTATAATACAACCTGGAGTACATTAACTTAACCTACAAAGCAAATTAGAAGAAAAAACCTAAGGTGCTTTTCAAAAGAGTAACTGAAATTGTTGCAGTCCAAAACAGCAATATGATATGTCAATATTTAGTTCAATAAGAACAGCGAAACTTCTGGTTCACTAATAAATTCTGAGTAAACAAAATGTAACTTGTTTTCGTGAGCCACTAAGGAATAATGTCTTTGTAATATGCTTATTACAAAGACAAAATGTGGTGCAGAAAGTAATCTTGCACCTGTGTGCATAAACTGCTAGTCATAACTGACTTTGTGTGTTGCTACTGTGTTTCCATATAGTCCCCTCCAATACAGATAATGTTTTAATAACAACTGTGGGATAAAAGTCATCTTCCCCTAGGAAAGACTAATGAGCACAATGATATTAATCACTTTTGTGATGATAATAAATGCAATAATCGCCTCATGGGTGAAAAATTGTCTGTCTAAATGCTTCCGAAGCTTTTAAAGTATCTGGTACTATCACTGGCCAGTTATATCAATGCAGAGTATTGTGTACCTACTTATCATTTTATGAGAATTGATTTTTTACTAAGCCTGATTTGAATGGGTTGCATTTACACCAACTCCTATTTATTAGTGAAAGTGATAGCCTACTTTTTAAATAATACGTGTTTTGTCAACAGGAGTGGGATTTCTGAGCTTTAACACTACTAAGCCTGAACTTTTTTCAAAATCCACACCTTTTATTCCCCCTTTTCATTGTCTCCTTGTGGGTGCCTCAGTCCTGGCATCTCGGGAGGACTCTGCCATTACTTCTCTGTTGCTGATTTCTGAATCTTGAGCTCTAGCTCTACTGCCCAATGAAGAAGCAATATATCTTTAATTCGGGGCTTGCCTATTGCTTTCCAACTCTAACCTCTAAATGAAAGACCTCAGTTACAGAAGTAATTAAGTAACTTAAGCGTATATACATAAGCCAATCACTGATCACTTCCATTGCAATGAGGCATCTGCTGTCAAAGAAGGAAACCATTTGTCAAGTCCCTTTAGATATTGAATCTTCAAACCCAAATCTGGGGATGGTTACATTTCTGGATTAAAATCAGTGTACCGGTAATCCCCACACTTTGGGAGGCTGAGGTGGGTTGATTACCTGAGGTCAGAAGTTGGAGACCAGCCTGGCCAACATGGTGAAACCCTGCTTCGACTAAAAGTACAAAAATTAGCCAAGCATGAGGCTGAGGCAGGAGAATTGCTTAAACCCGGGAGACAGAGGTTGCAGTGAGCCAAGATCACACCACTGCACTCCAGCCTAGGCGACAAGAGCAAAACTCTGTCTCAAAAAAAAAAAAAAAAAATCAGTGTACTTACGGAAAATAAAACCATGTTTAAAACTGTTTAGAGATAAATCTTACTTCATTATTGCAAGACGTTTAGGGAAAACCTTACCTGCTCTGATGTCCACAGTCTGATTACCATTAAAGGTTCATAATGTATAATGTAAGATTATTTTGTACTAAAAACTAATGGCCTTCTGCAGATTTCCAAAGCCCAGGTGGTAACATACACTTAAAAATAGTTTATTTCCTTGAGAGTGAGCTTTGAGACAGCATGAGGGAAAACACATCTGAAGCTAGTTAATGTCTAATCGGACTATTTTGCTGTAACAGAAAAAAGCTTACTTTGTATTTAAGGAAAATAAGATAGTACTATATAAGAAAACAAAAATACTTTCATTCTGGAAGGATTTTAGGACTTATTTTCTTCCCTTGTTTTTTGCTTTTTTTTCCTGTAGAATTTGTTTAGTCTTAGCTTCTACTGGCAGCATTTTTGGGACTTGTGTTGATGCTGACCACTCTTACACACACACACACACACACACACACACACACACACACACACACGATATTGAATGGTTAAAATGTCACTGCAGGCATTTTTAACAGATAGGAAACAATTTGCCTTAATCTTATTAGCAGCTGTGATAATGAAATTAAATAGCCTGGTTTATGAACATTTATAAACCTTACTTAGGTATAATCGACCCATTTTTAATATGAATTGAACCATCTCAAAAGCATTATGAATCTTTAAGGAATTTATTCTCCAGAAGTTACTTTTGAAAACTAACAGCAACAGCGAAAATATCAATAATATTCTGTAAAGTGTATGTACAATATTAGAAGACATTTTTCTATGCTTTATTTCTTGAGCAATGTAAAAAATGAGGCATGTGCAGGAAGCACTCTGAACATTTTAAGCAGAGAGCAAAATCTGATTAAAGATATTGACCTTACTGTGTTGAAATCTAATAGTAAAAGCCACAAGGTTGGCTCTGAGAAAACGCTGAGGTGTGGTGTTCTCTATGGCATGTGTGTTAGCGCTACCTCACCAAGCCCACGTCAGGGTGAAAGTGATTATGTAATCAATTTCACTGTCATCAAAATACCTTATTTTTGAGATGACTTTTAGTCTATTGCTTTGTAAGTGATTGTTTAGATTATCTTGATTGAAGATACTCTAGAATTTGGCAAGAAATGTATCTTACAAAATTTGGGTATACTATATTTTAATATAATGAAATCTTGGTAGGAGGGAAGTATTCTTTAAAAACATGTAATTATCAAAATGTGGCATTGTCTTATACTTGCCAAAGTTGGACAGCGAGGATGATACTATGCCAACAAGCAGGGAAATAGGAACTAATGGGAAAACATTAGTCACTAGAAAAATCTGAAACAAATTCTGAAACCTCTGTTTTGTAGCAATAGAGGGATTCTACATCCTTGAAATAAGGATGGAGAAGATACATAAAAGAAAGGGATTCATTCCCTCCACAAATTTGTTCTCAAATTCCAGTGCTGGTAAAGGCGAAGGTGGTTTCCAGAGTAGCTGTAACTATCGGCTATTCTGAAATACAGGTTGAGTTTGAGGGAGTCTTAACCGTGCTGAAGGGTATACAAAGGGATGTTCAGATGTCGGCTAAACAGTGGACGCTGCTGCAACATGTTACATTTGTGTAAGGATCCAGAAGTGGGTGAACTTAAATGATATTTAGGCCCAGATTTTAGAATAAAGATAACTTCACAAAGGCATCATCTGTTTACTTTGTGGCTAAATTAACTATTTTTTGGTGAATTTAAATTTTTAATTCACTACAAAAGGCTTGCAGTAAAATGAACCATACAGTATATTCTTTGCAAATCTTTATTCAATACCATGGAGGACCATATCGGCCTATTTCGTTTAGATTATCTTTGAAATTTTCTTGAGGCACCTCTTATCTAATGAGCTGGATATTTTGATAGTCACTTCTAGACCCACCAAACCTTTGGCAGATCAATGATCCTTTCAAATAGGGGTAATCAATTGGGAAGTGAAGGTTGGAGAGAAGTGAGTCCTGGGGTAATTCCTTTTGACAACCCATTAATGCTGTCATCAGCAGCGTCTGGGAGCATTTTAGATCTGAAGAGATGATAACGCTTTTCAAAAAGTTTTCTGTGGTTGTGAGACTAATCCTGGAAGCTGAAAGTCATTTCCAGCTTGACCACGCCACCACACTTTCCACAAAGCCACATCTCGTCTGAGTTGCAGACCCTGGTCAGGGTTCTGAAAGTGGTTGCAAATGTGTAGTCTCCGAGTGGGCACTTGTTTGTAAGTATTTATTTTCCGGAGCCCACTCAGGAGCACAGAGAAGCTATAGGCTGTTAGAGACAACGGAACAATGAGTCAAAACAACGCCTCCCCACTTTTACACTAATGCATGGGGGAAATCCCCGGAGCACTAGTGTTATTATGAATGGAGCCTCCTTTAGGGTTAGTGTCCACTGGCTAGCAAAGAAGACCTGGAGACCCTGGCTTGGTCAAAGCATTTTCACTGGTGCTTACTGCTGTTTTCAAAAATTGTCCCACAGAGATTGAATGACTAATTCCTACCCAGTAAGTATTTCAGAAATGATTTCTGCAACAAAAATATTGTTGAAAAGTATTTATTTACACTCTAGTCATAAACCATCCATTATCTGAACTTCAGTTAGTGGTTTTGCGTTAGATCATTTATTTTTTCACAACGATTAAGAGCTAATAACCAAACAAATCAGCTCCAGTAACATTATGTACATTCTTACCTGAAATTTGACTACAAAGGTAACACTTTTAGGTCACAAAACAAAGCATACAAAAATATACTTTCTAAAAAAAATTCCAAATATTAATAGGCAGAAATATACAGCCATACTAAACCCAGGGAGTGATGTTTTTTTCCATAAGAAGGCAACCCATTTACATGCAGACCCTGTAACATTGTCTACATCACAAGGCACCAAGGACACTTCCAACACAATTGCATGCATCCTAGTTTCAGAGAATATATGTACATCCCCCTTAAATAAGTTAACCTCTGACTCATTTCAAGAGATCATAAATGCTTTACATTTTTTTCCCAAAGATTCAGAATTTAGAGAACAGCGTACATCAAAAATACACAAAATCTGAGTGGCTATACACTGAAAAAATAGTCTACATTTCTCAAACAACTCGAAAAGGAGCAGATATTGCTATGTCCCTCCCATCACATTGCACTTCTGTTCTCTGAGTTTATAATACATATTGCTTCAAGGGTTGAGACAACTAGATATGCTCTGATTCGCCATTCAAGGGCCACAGAGTGAGGCATACAGGCCATGCTTCACTCACTGTACACCGTCCCCCAAATGAGCCGCAAGCCATAAAGTGCACATCAGTTTTGCTTGTCTTTTTGCTGTCCCCACTTGAAGGGATCAGCATCTCCCAACCTATTGTAGAAAACGTCTTAGATCAGCCCTGACATCCAGGGTCAAAAACCTGGGAGGAGTCAAAATAAGGGGAAGAGGGGAGCAAAACCTAGTCAAACAACCCTTTAAAGCAGGGTCAGACCTCAGCCCTCTTGGCCAGGGGCCCCCACCCCATCCCCCTCTAAGCCTCCCTTTTGCCTTAGGTTGATAGTCAACTCATCTAAGAGAGACAAGAACGGGCTAAGTTTTAGGAAGGACGTGCTTCTAGGTGGAAAGTGGGCAGTGCTAGGCTCCACCAAAGCCCTTCGCCCAACGAAGGGAGGGAGGGGCAGGGAAGGGTGGTAGTGTTTGTCGTGCAGCTCCAGTGGACAAAGGGATTCCGGGACCTTTGGGAGCTGGTATGTCAGCCTGAGTCTCATCTCAAGGTGTCCGGGTCCGAGAGGAGCAAGGGGCCAGCGGCCCTCCGCCTAGAGTGCTGCTGTTGCTGCTGCACAGGGTACCCCCAGGCTGTGCGCCCCCGGAGCAGGAGGCTGTGGAGGGGGCTGGCAGTGACGCAGAGGGGGCACTGCCTTTCCGCTCTTTCTGTCTCAGGTGGATCTTGGTGTGGCGCTTCCTCTCATCACTCCGGGCAAACTTTCGGCCACAGTAGTCACAGGCAAAGGGCTTCTCACCAGTGTGGGTGCGGATATGGGTGGTGAGGTGGTCACTGCGGCTGAAGTTGCGCATGCAGATCCGACACTGGAAGGGCTTGTGCCCAGTGTGGATTCGGATGTGCCGTGTCAGCTCGTCGGAGCGGGAGAAGCGCCGGTCGCAGCCTTCTGCTGGGCACGGGTAGGGCCTCTCATGTACTGGCGTCTTGCTAGGTCTGTTGGGGTACTTGCGAGGCCTCAGAATGGGCCGCAGTGGCAGGTGGTGTGGGTTATAGGCAGTGGCAGCAGCTGCTGCTGAGCTGCTACCAGGCAGCCGGGGTCCCTCGCTGCCTCCACTGGCCCCTGGTCCAGTCACCCCAGCACTGGGGCCCCCCAGGGTAAAGTTACGGATGGTAGAGAGTGGAGTGAGTGGAGGGGGCACCCGAAGGGTGTCCAGGGGGCAGGGAAAGGGCTTACGGTCTGGGCCAGCTGTACCATGTAGGTCTCTCTGGCACTGAGATGGAAAGAATCCAGGATAGTCTGGGATCATCGGGAAGAGACCTGGGTCCGTGGCTGGCTTGGGGGACGGGTAGGAAGGAGGTGGTGGGTAGGCCAGAGAGGAAGAGGTGGAGGTGGTGGCTGCTGACAGGAATGCAGAAGGGTCCTGGTAGAGGTCTCCTGCACAGCCAGAATAAGGAGGAGGAGGCGGTGGCGGAGAGTACAGGTGGTCCAGGTCAGGCTGGGTCTGGGACATGGTGCACACACCCAGAGGTCCTGTGGCCAGTGGGTTGGGGGAGGCAGACGTGACGCTGGACGAGGCTGTGGTCGAAGCTGGGGAGGTGACCCCTTGCAAGATGCCTGCACTCACAATATTGATGATGCCTTCTGGGTAGCAGCTGGCACCAGGGTACTGAGGGTCAATGGAGAACTTGCCCATGTAAGTGAAGGTCTGGTTTCTGGGTGCAGAGACGGGAGCAAAGCTGCTGGGATACGGGAGATCCAACGACCTCTTCTCTCCAGTCATGTCAATGTTGATCATGCCATCTGGGGAGGGAAAAGGCAGAATGGAGGTGGAGCGATGAGAATACAGCCAGGACTCCCTTCTTATCCCCACTCACATGGGTCCATTCCCAAGGCCCAGAGTCTTAGCACTGAAGAGCTGGGGCAAAGTCCAAAAGGTGGGGAAATTGAGGCCCATAGACAGCAAGAAGAGGCTAGCTAGCCCAAGATGCCACTGTGGCAACCCATTGGCAGTATGGAACTCAAGAACTACCTCCAAAAAAGCAGAATGAGCTTTTCCCAACTCCCCTCCACCCCCAGCCATCTGTGGCTCTAGTCCCCAATAAAAAACACCCAATAATAGCAACAACAATATTTTAAAAATCCCCATCTGCCCGGAGCTTCTCTCTCTCTTTTTGCCTGGGGGTCCCACGGCTTAGGCACCAAAACACTACCCAAGAATTGACCTATCCCAGCCAGTGCCGCCACGGTGCCAAATCCAGAGAAGAGCCCGAGAAGCGGATGGGTGATTTCCCGGCTGCTCCCCATCCCCGGAGCCTGGTGCCTTCTCTCCCTCCCTCTCCCGCTGCGCTTCAGCTGAGAGCTGCTGGAAGGAATCGGGGCTGTAGAGGAAGGAGTCCGTAGGTTTCCCTTCCCTCCCAATCTTCTCCGCCTTTCCCGACACCCGCGCGTCCCTGCCTCAGCTCAAGGCCAGTGGCCCGGCTTCGAGGAAGGCGCGGGGGCCGCGGGAGACGACTTTCCACGGCATCGCCAAGGAAACTGGCGTTACCGGTGCCCCCGCGGGCCTCCCTCGGCAGTCCGGGGGCTGCTTCCCGCCGTTGCCCGCCCTCCTCCACCACCCACTCCCTGCCTCCGCCGGCCGGAGCCCCCGCTTCGCTAACCCCCTCAACTTAGCGGGCGGCGCGCAGGTGGGGTCGCGCCTCCAGGCCGCATGAGGGGAGCGCTCCTAGATTTTCCCGGGGTCGGCTCTGCCAGGGAGGGAGCTACCGACGCTTTCCCCTGGAGCTTCTCCACCGCTCGGCTCTCCAGACGCGCAGCTCTCCCCGGGAGCCCCGAACTTTACCATCACTTTGCCCCTGCCCCGGGAGAGGGGAGGTCGAAGTGTCGCTGGCCAGAGGGCCTGAGCAAGCCTCGAAGCTCAGTGGAGGGGGCGCCTCTTCCACCCCACATCCCTGCGCTCTCCCGGGGACTGGGCGCGCCGAGGCGCACGCACGCCGGTTTGCCGGCAACCTGGCGCATCTGCCCGCGCGCCCCAGTCCCTGCTATCGCAGGTTCCTCCTACACCCACTTTCAGTCTCCAAAGCCAGTGCAGTCAGCACCGTCCACTTGGAGCCCCAATCCTCTCCTCCGATTCCCGCACACCCACTGCACCCCACCCACCACCTCCGGGCGGCGCAGGTCCCGGGCTGCGAAGACACGCGGCTTACCTCCGGCCACTCCGTTCATCTGGTCAAAGGGGCCTCCCAGTTCGGCATTGGGAAAGATGGTCACCGACGTGGCGGCGAGGTCCTCCACCGGGTAGATGTTGTCAGACAGCTGGTGCACAAAACCACTGAGAGTTACTGGGATTTTGTCTACGGCCTTGGCGGTCATCATTTGCTCCTCGCACAACCTGGAGACCCAACTCCCTCGCTACCTGGAGTGTCAGAAAAGCCGTTTTGGAGACGGGTTGGACTGAGCCTGGGATGGTATCTCCTTTTGCCCTCCACACTTAAAAACAACCACCACACACACCAAAAAAAAAAAAAAAAAAAAATCAACAGAAATAAAAGTAGCAAACAAGTTGCTGTTTTTTAAGAAAGAAGAAAAATGGCTATTTGCCACTGACTCTCTCTTGTCTGTGTTCCGGCTGCTGGGAAGCCAGGAGTTGCTGGTGTAGTGTTATTATAACAGTCAGTGTGTCCCCTCGCCGAGCTATTAATCAATTGCTGCTCGCTCAGTTAGACGGAGAGTGTTGCTCTAAGTATTTATGGGCAGGTCTTCAATATCCGTGACGTCGCTGCCCATATATGGACTGAGGAACAGGGCTGGGCCACGCGGCTTTTGCCGTCACATGGCTAATTTGCATACACGGGCTCGACCGCGCGGGCTCCGCCGGGCTCCCGACTCCCAGCTCGCAGACTGCGGGGATCCGCTGGGGTCCCGGGCGCGCGGCCCTAACTGCAGCCTGGGTCCGGGGCGCAGGGATCGCGTGGGAGAGGGCACGCCACGGACCCCGCCGCAGCCACAGTAAGAGCGCAAGAGGCTCCAGGCTGCGGCTCAGCCTCCCGGGGCGGGGAGGAATTCCGGTTCTCCGGGACTTTCCAAAAAAGGCGAAGATCCGGTCCTGGCGGCTCCGCCTCCCTAGCCCTTGTTTGGGAGCCATTCCGGAAAATTAAACTTCGGAAAGAAACCGAGCGGAGCCGAGACACTACAGTCAAACCCCTACTCACTTTCTTGGCAGCTCAAAACCGCAAGCAAAAGGAGGCAGCAAAGAAAAAAAAAAAAAGCTACATGCATTCACGGAAGCTGACTGCTTTTTTCTGAATTACTTGGTGGAAAGAAGTGGCTGGTGATAAGAGTGAATGCGTATTGCTTTTTTGGAAAGTCTGTTCTATTTATACAGGAGCGAAAACGGAACAGGTTTGGGTTGTTTGTTTGTTTAAGTATTTTGGGCACCTTGAGACTGGGAGGGTAAACCCTAGGAGGAGCAGAATAACTGTAGGGAGCTTCGAGAGAAATCCTCAGCCGGAGACACCCTCCTTCCTCTGCCCGCGCGCTCCCCGCCCCCCTTCAGCTGCTGCGCTGAGCGGGCGCCCTTCCCAGCGCGTCTGGGCGGTCGGCTGCGTGGGGGCGTCCAGATGGAAGCTTGGACACTCACCCTGTCCCTCCACACACACATACACACTCACACTCGCTCCACTTCCGCTACACACTCCCGCCCCCGCTGCCCTCATCACACACCCACTCACACACCTTACACTACACACCTCCCTTTTGACTGAGTGCGCCCGCGCGCCCACAGTGTCCCGGCGGCAGAGCAGGCGCCCGGGCTCGCCGGACAGGAGGCTCTGTGAAGACACTGTCCTGACCTTCACTATCTCTCCCAGCCACCAAAGAACCCCCCTGACCCCAAGAGCCCATGATCCAGGGACGCGCCCTGCCCTCACCCAAGCCAGAATACACGCACTAGGAGAAATATTTTCTCTCCCTCGCCAAAACACACCTCCGTGAGCCCCGCGCGGTCCTCAGTGACGGTCGGCGGCATGTCTAATGCCACTTTCAAGACGCCATCTCCATACCCCCAACCCACTCGTTTTACTTTGCAAGTAGAGACCCCAGTAGAAACCTTTCTGTTTAGTTCCCAACGCAATTTTTAAAAACTTTTCCAAGGTCCAAATGGCAGCAGGTTCTGGCTCGCTAGGCGCAAAGCTTCTACCTCCCGGTGCGCCCCAGCCCGTATGGGTAGCCCGGCCTGGCCCAGGCCCCACAGGAGGCTGGTCGTGGATCCCCAAGCCCAGCGCACCGCCGCCTGCGTGGCTCATTCATGGTCGTTTGTGCAGGTTGCGAGCTGCCCCAGCCCCTTCCCGCTCCAAAGCAGCAGAGGCCAGGGATAATGCGCAGGGTCAGCCTCGCCGGCCTGTTCTGTCCCTTTTTCACCCCCGGCCCCGAGCGGCCCCAGCCTCTTGTGGCCTGGAGGGGGCGGGAGCCACGGCGCCACGCCGTGGAGGGAGCGCGGCGCTGCAGGCGGCTCTCCAGTCGCTCACCTGCCGCGACCGCTGCCGCCCAGCGCCAGTTCTCGCCAGGCTCTGCGCACCGCGTTCAGGGCCTTGGGGCGGCGGGGAGCGGTCTCTCCCTCGGCTCCTCCACCCCTCTGCTTCTCTTCTCCCTCCAAAAAAGCTGGTCTCTGGCCACCAGTCATCTCGTTGACTTCAGTCACCCAGAGCACATTTGGGAAAGTTTCCCGCTTGCGCTGTGCGCTCTTTTCCAATTGGGGATTAAAAGGACACAGAAAGAAATCGCAGCGACGTTAGCACCCTAGTAGATACCCCACCCCCAGCAAAATCGTGCAAAGTCCTATTTCGAAAGAAAAGAAAAGAAAGAAAGAAAGAAAAAGGATAGCTGCGTTCTTACCACGTGCGCCAGCCCGCTCCGCCTGCGCTCCGGCGGGTCCCGCGGCCCCCGCGCTGACCATGGGCAAGACGACGCCTCGGAAGGGAGCCCGACTCGCATCTCCAGCCCTGAGTCTGAAAGAAGTGGGGGAAGCCGGATTATGTAAATACCGACCCCGGCGAAGGGGCTTGGGTTATGGCCCCCGCCGGCCCCTGAGGTGAGGCACCCACCGGAGGCAACCCCGGGCGCGGCGACTGATCGCGCTTCGCTCCTCTCTGCGCACGTGGGCGGACCGGCAGGCGGGCGAGTTGCCCGGGCCGCCCGGCGACTGGCGCTGCTGCCAAACCCGTCGGCGGTCGCCGCGCGCCGCCCCGAGGGGGAGCTCCTGGACGCCCAAGTGCCCGGCCAGCAGGGCGCGGAGGGCAAGACGCCGGCCAGGGGCGGCCTGAGAGAGGGAGAACCGGGAGGTCTCCGGCTCCCACCCTTCCCGGAAGAGGAGGCCAATGGAAGGCGGGTGGAGGAGGGGCCCTTCGAGGAGTCTTGAAAGCACGTTAGAGTAAATGAGAGTAACTGACCCTCTGAAATTCTTCGGAGATTTCCAAGGACTCACACCTCCCCCTAAGAGCCACGCTGCATCAGCCCGTGGTGCGCCCGGAATGGGGGCGGGGACGGGCGGCAGCTGCGGGGAGGCCCGGGAATGCCTGGGGCCAGTCCTGGGAGGTCTTTACTGAACCTCCGCTGAAACCAGTCAGTAGATAACTCTCGTAACCTTTTTTTTTTTTTTAAGAGTGTCTCTTGAAGTACCAACCTTTAAATATGAATAGTACAGATAATGGAACAGAATCAAGGCACATTCTTTCAAGCCAACAAGCTCAGAAAGCTAAAGTGGCTTGCCTAAAGTCACGTAGCTGGTAAGTGGTCGTGTCCAAACTTGCAGCCGGGTCTTCTGAATCCAAGTACAGTGCACAGTGGTCGCTACATCGTGCCCTCAGGGAGACCCAGTTGCGGAAAGTGAACCGTTCTTTGAGGATTGGGAGTCTGACTCAGCCCACTAGGGAAGAATCAGGCCACCTCCGCCAATTTCATCTCCTCTCTTTGGCATTTTTGAGGAGAGCAAAGCTGACTGAGGTCAGGGCTTTCTACCGGCAAGGAAGAAGGGGCTGTCATGGCCACACCCTCTGCTCACTGTAAAAGGAGAATTTCTTGCGTTCTCCAGACCTAGATTGTGGATGGAATGGCCAGGCTGGCACAAAGCCAGCATACTAATAGGTGCTGTCATAAGAGAAGCCGACCCCACAGTATCCTTCCTGGAGGCAAGAAGAGGTGAGAGAAGAAAGAAGTGTGGACAAATAAAAACTCCAAAGGGTTTACTGAGCAAGATACTGTGCTGTAGGTGAAGGGGTATTGGGATAGAAAATGTGAGAGTTGAAATACAAACATGCACCATGGTCCCTAAGGTTAAGCACTTGGAACTTTTTTGTTTTGATTAAAAATCTCACAAAGAAACACCTTTCTTTAAAATAGAATTGTAAAAATGTCCAAGTAAATGAGGGACTCCAAGATGTATCAGGGCTATTAAAAGAGTGGCAAACTGATGCCAGTTTCCAATTTGTCCAGATTCTAGAGCCAGAAAGTCAAATAGCAAGGATGCAGAGGAACACTGTAGTAGGCTTGCTCCTGGGGCTGCGGGTGTTTGGGGTGACAAGCAGGGGTGGCAACCTGAGGGTCCTACCTGGACCCCAGAGTCCCCTGAGTGATTTTTAGATTTTTAACCCAGATTTTAAATTCTCATTTGCAATGTGATAAGATCATCAGCCAAGAGGGGTGTCACAAATGATTGGTTAATATTTGTGCTTTGATTATTAACACTTTTTGCACATCATCATAGGCTCTACCTAGCATAATGTCATTTTTGTTCCCTTCAATACGAATATTGTTACTGGAGTGTAAGACAAAAGAGTATCAGAATCTTCCTTAACTGTGAACACTCATGAGGGTGGGGACCTCAAACTTGAATGGCATAGAACATGTGCACTTCGGTGAAAATCAGATTAATTGCCAACTCTGCTATCCAGCCAGGTTTTCTTAAAGGTGCCCCTGTGTGCTGAAAAAACTGATAAATGGTTTTCCACATTTCAGCATTCCACTACTAATCTGGTAATCCCAGGGGCTATAAACCAAGCCCAGGCTATGCCAATCAAAACTGTGGTGAAGCTTGGGGAAAGCATTGCTTTGCACCACTTCAGTGTGCAACTTAAGTCACGTGTCTTTGGCACAAATCAATCTGAACAGGAGGAGGTAAGAGCTCTATGATCTAATTTTGTAGAAGCACCAGCACAAGAAGCAGCACTGGCCCAAGCAGTGGGTGCTCAGGTTCCCTTTAGATATTTCATGTGCCTCTACTAGGTGTCCATCACTACATCAAACCCCAGGGATACAATGGTGCCTAAAAGTAGGTCTGGTTCCCACCCCATGGAATTAGCATTGTGCATCACATGAATACATGACTACCCACAATGACAATATTTGATCCCAATGAAAGAACATGACAAAGTACCCAATTGAGTCTAGGAGGTCGAGGAAGACTTCTCTAAGCAGTGATCTGAAGGGTGTGCAAGGATTGGAGGAAGATCAGTGGAGACGGCATTCCAGGGAGAAAGAACAGGTGTTGAAAGGTGCCAAGGTGGGAGGAAGCAAAGTTTATTTGAGGAACAGAGAAAGTTCATGGTTGGTGGAAACTTCCAAGGCCATCTGCATGTCTGGTGCACTGGGGCTGAAGGAGGCCAATACAGGCATCCTCCTTGGAGTGTCTCCAGGGAGATTTTATTCTCTAAGATTCTTTCTTTGCTCTGCCATTTCTTTTTCTAGCTAATGACAGTGGCATTAGAATTTTTACATTTGAAATTTTTTTACCACTCAGTTTCTGCAAGCGAATGAGAACATGCTGACAAGGTTTCAGCAAGGAGAACACATGCAAAAATGCCTGTTGATATCAGCATTGTGTCTCAGTGACAGTCTTAATGAAAAACATTTCTTCATTGTCTATTTCTTAATAAGGAAATGACAGACAATGTGAATTTTGTCCCATTTTAAATGAATAGAATTTTTAAGTGCAGCTTTTCTAGTAGAAACACATCCTGCCAAATCTACAGATCACTTTACCATTGCCGGCAAAAGATAAAAGGTAAATCAATGCATGGTTTATCATGATTATTTAAGACAAAGTGCATACAAACCTGGCATCCACTTTAATAAGCCATAGGCTGTCAGTCTGATCATGAAGGCTCAAAGCATAATCTCCATCCCAAATCACGCCTTTTAATATTTTCTAATCTTTAAGTGTATGCCTTTATTATCTCTTAATTGTATAAAAAATAAAGTTTGCTAAAACTGGGGAGTTTATGGATTTTTGGTTTTTTTTTTTTTTTGAAACAGAGTCTCGCTCTGTCACCAGGCACCAGGCTGGAGTGCAGTGGCGCTATCTCGGCTCACTGCAACCTCCGCCTCTCAGGTTCAAGCAATTCTCCTGCCTCAGCCTCCTGAGTAGCTGGGACTACAGGTGCACACCACCATGCCCAGCTAATTTTTGTATTTTTTAAGTAGAGAC
>CAUYQU010032293.1:0-46634 GCA_963574635.1 Cheracebus regulus
AGGAGTGTGGAAAACCTGGCTCCAGACGGACCCGGGACCCGAGGTGCTCCAGGCGTCCCACCCTCCCCTGTGGCATCAGGAGCTCCTGCTGTCACTGGCCCAGGTGGGTCGTGTGTCTTTCTCTGCGTTGTCAGGGCCCGCGCTGACGTCCACCCACAGGGAGGTGGAATCGGGCTCTGCGGTGCTGGGAGCATCCCTCCTCTTTCCAGGCCCAGCAAATCCGCACCTGGAGGCGGGGAATGGCCCAGATGACCCTGAAACAGTTCAGTCCAGTGTCTGAGAGCCCCTCTGTGCCCAGCGTGTGCCCCTCCCTTTCCCACAATTCCCAGCAGGGCCCTTGGGAGAACAGGGATAGGAGCTGCCAGCTCCAGGCATTCATCATACCTGGAGGTGCCACCTACCCTGTGGAGGGGCTGGAACCAGCTGGTCATTTTACCTGGAGGTGCCACCTACCCTGCAGAGGGGCTGGAGCTTTTCAGGCTTTTCAGTTCCTATGTCACCTCCCAGCTCTGCGCACTCCAGGCTGTGGCTGATGAAGTCCCCTGAGCCAGGCCAACCGCCACCCTCCCAGTGGGTGGCTCTGTGGTCCCTGGCAGCCCCGGCATCATCCAGGGCACAGAGGCCATGGACCCTGGAGACACAGCCCTTCCCATTCACTCAGGGGAAGGTCAAGGGCACAGCTCCCTCCGTCCCCCCATCCCTCCTTCACAGAGCTTTCAGCAAGATAGATGGTCATTCTCCTGTCCTCATTGTTTGCTCCTGGCATAAGGGGACCTCAGGATGACTTCCCTAGAGAGGAATCTCTCAGGGTTTCCTCAGGTGGGGGCACATCCCTGAGGCAGTTTCTCCCCTGACCTCCCTCCACTCTTCGCCGATTCCCCAGATACTAGCTTTCTACAGCTGTGCAGTAAGTTTCCCAAACTTTAGTAGCTTAAAGGAACGATCATGTTTACCCCGTAGTTTCTGAGGGGCAGGTTAGCTGGGTGGTTCTACCTCAGGGTCTCTCGTGAGCAGCTTTCAGCCAGGGCTGCAGTTCTCAGAAGGCTTGAGGATGAGACTCTGCCTCCAAGAAAGCCTCACGCTTTCTTGCCAGGTACAGCTAAGTGCTGTAGAACACCCAAGGAACCAGTGCTGTGCTGTGCTTTGTTCCTGAGAACCTGCAGAAAGACCTAGACTGTGCTAGACAACGCAAGGGAAGGGTAGGGCAAAGGACCAGACCCCCGAAGGGAGAGGACACGTGAATTGTGCAAGCCTAACATGACGGCACTGTACCATTTCTCCTGCTGTGGGGTCACCTATCCTGCAAACAATGGCTTCTAAGACTCAGTAGTCCCAGGATAGAACCCACGCCTAAGAGCTCCCTCTGGGAGAGGAGGCCTGGCAGGGAAGCGTGAGGACAGGGCATAGCTCTGGGGCTGGGTTCAGACTGGAGCTTCTTTCCTGTTAGGAAATCTACCGCAGGCTGTCCTTGGAGGCCCCCATCACTAGGAGTGTAACTAAGGAGCTCGTGGTCGTCTTTTGCCCCCTCGTGGACACTGTTTAAAGTGCAGCCCTGACTAAGCTCGGTGGCTCACGCCTATAATCCCAGCACTTTGGGAAGCTGCAGCCGGTGGATCACCTGAGATGGAGAGTTCGAGACCAGCCTGACCAACATGGGTAAACCCCGTCTCTACTAAAAATACAAAATTAGCTGGGCGTGGTGGCACATGACTGTAATCCCAGCTACTCAGGAGGCTGAGGCAAGAGAATCACTTGAACCCGGGAGTCGGAGGTTGCAGTGAGCCGAGATTGTGCCATTGCACTTCGGCCTGGGCAACAGAGCAGGATTCCATCTCAAAAAAATAGATTAATATAATAAAATAAAATCTTTGAGTCGTATGGTCCTAGATGAGACCTGCGACATCACCTCCCGGCATTCCCTGTACCCCTCCCTGCAGGCAGCAATGTGCAGAGCAGAAGCATCACCAGCCTTGGAGACCCATGCACCTGCGTTCAATCTTGACTCTGGGAAGTGTCTGAGCCTCAGTTTTCTCATCCATATAGCATCAATTTCCTTCACAGAGTTCAAGCAAGAATTAAACAAGATGGTGTATGTCAGAGGCTGCAAACTCAAGTGCCTTCAGGGCTAAGCAAGTTGGTGGACACTGGCAAACCAGACTTACAGGCCCTCTTCTAAGGGGCACAGGCCCTGTTCCTTCTGTCCAGTGAGGTAGGAGTATGGCCCCTGTATTGCCAATTTTTAAAAAAATAAGGCACAGTCCAAAAAGACATCTGTGGTTTTCATTGTTCAGTCTCTGGTGTGTGCCAATTGTCCAAGGCATGATTAATAATGGTGGTGGTGGCCAGGCACGGTGACTCACACCTGTAATCCCAGCATTTTGGGAGGTCGAGGCAGGCGGATCACAAAGTCAGAAGTTCGAGAAGAGCCTGGCCAATATGGTGAAACCCCGTCTCTACTAAAAATACAAAACTTAGCCGGGTGTGGTGGTGGGTGCCTGTAATCCCAGCTACTTGGGAAGCTGAGGCAGAAGTGCTTGAACCCAGGAGGCAGAGGTTGCAGTGAGCCGAGATTGTGCCATTGCACTGCAGCCTGGGTGACACAGTGAGACTTCATCTCAAAAAATAAAAATAAATAAATAATGGTAGTGGTAATTACTGAGGTGGCAGCTTCTCAGGACCCCCACCCTAACCCTAACACTACCCATACATTACTCCTGACAAGTGTTGATGTAGTAACATTCTTTGAGTGGCACTGTGTACCTGACACTGTGCTAAGTGCTGTAGATACAAACACCAGCAAGAAAATAGCCCCCACCCGCTGGGCCTTCATTCAAGTAAGGACAATTACAGCAGCTAACAGGTGCGGCACATTTACAGTCTGTCGGCCGATGAGCTAAGCATTCCACATGGATGATCTCGTGTAATCGTCACCCAAACTCTGTGAGGCATAGTCTGTGATTACTGTGCTTTCAGGATGAGGTGACTTAGACTGGAGGTGAGTAACAAAGCCCTTTTCTAACCCTCAGCACGTCCCCAGGCTTTCTTCCTACTAAGGATTGCAACCCACCCCTCAGGAAGATGAAGTCTCTAAAATAGGAAACAACAATTTCAACACCTAATTTCTAGCTTGCATCTGAATCGCCACACATTTTTTACAGGTGTTATTTGTTTGTTTGTTTTGAGACAGAGTTTCACTCTGTCACCAGGCTGGAGTGCAGTGGTGTGATCTCAGCTCGCTGCAACCTCCGCCTCCTGGGTTCAAGTGATTCTCCTGCCTCAGCCTCCTGAGTAACTGGGATTACAGGCACCCACCACCATGCCCAGCTAATTTTTTGTACTTTTAGTAAAGATGGGGTTTCACCATATTGGCCAGGCTGGTCTTGAACTCTTGAACTTGTGATCTGCCTCCCTCAGCCTCCCAAAGTGCTGGGATTATAGGTGTGAGCTACCATGCCCAGCCAGGTTTTTAAAAATAGTTTGTCGCTTTGCATTTAGCCATTGAAATCTTTATTAGTTTGTTTTTCAACGTGCTGAATCTCAGTTCACGTTATTTTAGGCTGCCAATCAGATCTTTTCAAAAATTAACTGGGCCACTAATTTAAGGGTTCTGACTTTTGTCCCCTTTTGCTCACCTCCACTAGCACCACCACTGATGTTTCCATTACCACCAGGATGCCGAATGGATAAGCGTCATATGATCAGAGTACTGCCTTCCGCCTACATGGGGAATGAGTGGGGGGTTGTAGCTGCTGGAGTGTGTGACTAGGCAGTTTGGAGAGCCAACCCCAGCCTGCTGTAATATGAGTGCCCAGGAGAGGCTCGTGCCCAGAACAGGCTCATGCCCAGGACAGAGCATGGATTTGGAGAACAAACTCGGTATACGTTGGGTTAACATTGGGCTCAGGGTGGCAATTCCTTGCTGTTAACCACCTTCTGCGAACAGAGCTGACTTGGATTTGAAAGCTGCAAGCTTGGGTGTGGAACATTTGTGAGTCTTTAGCATTTCTGAACTTGTCTTAAGAGCTATCACCCTACTCTGATGACATTCAAAGTGCTTACAGAGGCCTCTGAACTCTACCGTGGCGCTGAATGAATTCAGTCTGTCTACACAGGCCTCTTGACTGTTACTTTTTTGTTTGTTTTTGAGACAGAGTCTCCCTCTGTCACCCAGGCTGGAGTGAAGTGGCTCAATCTCGGCTCACTGCAGCCTCCACCTCCCAGGTTCAAGAGATCCTCCCGCCTCAGCCTCCCAAGTAGCTGAGATTACAGCTGTGCCACCATGACCGGCTCATTTTCTTGTATGTTTAGTAGAGTTGGAGTTTCACCATGTTGACCAGGCTGGTCTCAAACTCTGACCTCAAATGATCTGCCACCTTGGCCTGCCAAAGTGCAGATTGACACTCATTATAGGCATGAGCCACTGCACCCAGCCATGACTGTTCCTTAAATACGCAGAAAGAAGCCTCCCGCCTCAGAACCTTTGCGTTAGCTCTTCCCTCTGCCTGGAGTAAGCTTCCCCAGACACTCGGGCCTCTCACTCTGTCTTCACTCAAGCCTCTAGTTAAGTGTCTCTATCAGAAAGGATGCTCCGCTCACCCTAGCTCAAGCAGCATGCATCACCGTTCCCCTAAGTTCCTGTTCTTCGGCCATTTTTCTCTACTTGACATTATATCATGTGCTCATTTGATTCTTGCCTGTCTCTCTCTACTGGAATGTTAGCTCATGCAAGCAGGGGCTTTGTTTTGTTCACAGATGGGCAAAAATCATGCCTGGCACATAGTAGGCCTTCAGTGAATATTTGTTGCATTGCTTCACAAAGACTCACCGCATTCCTTCTTTCACTAATGTCTACTTAGAACTCAGAACAAAGTCTAAGACATCATGTTTCCTCCGGATTCCTCCAGTGACTTTTTCTGGGAATGTGAGATTCTACCAGAATGCACTTTGACAGTTAAAAACCTCAGCATTTCTACCTAGACGAGTTTTATCACTGTCCTAATCTTTTTTTTTTTTTTTTTTCTATTTCTGGCTTGGTCTCGTGTTTCTGCGAAATTACTCAATAGATGCTTCTGTTACTACATTTTTATTATGAAAGAATAGAATTTTACCCACAAAAATCCTGTTAGGTATCTAAGGTCAGAATTATAGACTTCTCTGTGCAGTCACGTTTTCCCCTCTGCCTTCTATGTAGCACCACTTTGTTAAATCAAGGTGACAAGGCTTGGCTGTGTCCCCACCCAAATCTCATCTTGAATTGTAGCTCCCATAATCCCCACGTGTCGTGGGAGGGACCTGGTGTTAGGTCATTGAATCATGGGGGTGGGTTTTTCCCGTGCTGATCTCGTGATGGTGAACAAGTCTCGCGAGATCTGATGGTTTTATAAAGGGCAGTTCCCCTGCACATGCTGTCTTGCCTGAGGCCATGTAAGACATGCCTTTGCTCCTCCTTCACCTCCTGCCATGATTGTGAGGTCTCCCCAGCCATGTGGCACTGTGAGTCCATTAAACCTCTTTCCTGTATAAATTACCCAGTCTCAGGTATTTCTTCATAGCATATGAAAATGGACTAGCCAGGTGCGGTGGCTCATGTCTATAATCCCAGCACTTTGGCCAAGGTGGGCGAATAACGAGGTCAGGAGTTCCAGACCAGCCTGGCCAACATGGTGAAACCCTGTCTCTACTAAAAATACAAAAAAAAAAAAAAAAAAAAACGCTGGATGTGGTGATGCATGCCTGTAATCCCAGCTACTCAGGAGGCTTGCTTGAACCCAGGAGGCGGAGGTTGCAGTGAGCCGAGATCACGCCATTGCACAGCCTGGGTGACACAGCAAGACTCTGTCTTGGAAAAAAAAAAAAGAAAAGAAAAGAAAATGGACTAATACACAAGGCTTTGCCAGCCTCCTCTCCCCTCGCCCCTGCCCTATGCGCCAGGCCAGTGCCCTCCAACCTTGTACCTTTCAGATATGGGTGACACATTAGTGGATGATGAAATAAACTTGGTGGATTGTGAACAGCATTTTAAGAAAAAAATAGAATAGGAAATACAGAAAATGTGTTTCTTATTTTGATACATGTTCAAGAAAGTTTGAACGCACTGCTCTGGCCTGTATGGGTCAAAGAAGCTTTAGTACTATTTTTCTCTTTAGCTGTCTTCAACAGATTCTAGAGGGAGGGGTTGCGGCACTCCTGGCCTGCCACAGTGGGCCCGTGGTGGGTTGTCGAGAATGGTCAGTTCTCTTTTAAAATGCTGCCAACAGCAGTGCAGGTGGTGGGCACACCTGTTCTTTTAACTGTATCTGTTTCATAAGGCAGGTATACCTGGGACGCCGAAACTCTCAGTCCCAACACTCCACTCACACCCCGTGCTCAGAGACTCTGTGAAACCACAGCATGGCCTCCGGCAGCCTGAGGCCACGTCCCAGGGCTGGCGCAGCCCCCTTTCCAGTTGCCGTCTGGGAAAGCTTAAGGCTGTCAAAAGAATTTAGTTTGTTCCCCCAACATCTGACAATAGGCCCCTGACCTCCCTTTTTTAGAGCATTTGCTAAAAGAGGCCCACCGTTGTGAATCCTTCCTCTGTGGCTCTGAGCTCCTGTGTATGTGTCGCCTACAGCTCAGGAGTGTCTTTCTCAAGGACCTGAGAGTGTCTTTCTCAAGGACCTGAAAGCCATTCGCCTCAAGGTCATTATCAGGAAGGACAGAGCCTCTGACTCACAGGCTCTGTCGGGGGAGAGGGTCCTAACTTCCAGAAGAGGATCCTAGCTTCAAGAACTGCCAGCTAGCAGACACAGCTGTCCTCATCACACTGACACTGCCCAGCGCTTTGTAATCTTTCCCTTCCCTGACTCTACCTGAACCCTGCTAGCTCCACCTCCCGGCTCGTCATCTCCCTTTAAAAGGCCTAGTCATCACCTCTGCACAAATCAGAATGGAGCTCAGCTCTTTCTCCTACCGTCAGCAGTTACTGAACAAAATCTGTTTTCACTGCTTAAACTAATGTGCGTCGTGTACATTTTTATTTTTAAATCATGTACACACATGTACACGCACACACCTGCACGCAAACACACACGCACACATGCACAAACATGCACACACACATGCATACATACACTGACAAACATGCATGCACACGCACGCGTGCTTGTGTGCACACACACACACTTGTCTTCTCAAGACAAATGCTGCTTCTCAGGGTAGCTGTTTCTTGCCTTCGTCATAATCTATTTTCCCTTCCTGTTTATCCTCTGTGTTGTCTCTAAGTCACAAGTAAAATTTTACTTAACTGTTCCAGCCTGGTCTTTGATGTCCCTTAGGAAATTAAATGAAGAGCTGTGTCCAGGACTCTTTCCTTACAGGGACAAGCACGGGGTCTATGAGGCCCAACTTTCTGTACCCATTGGGAGCTTCTACTGCCAGACGTGGAGGAACTGGATTCATGTTTGATTGAAGGGAGACTTCCAGTTGTCTTACACATCAGAGGCCACCCCCTTTCCCTCTACCTGGTTTTACCTTTCCTAAAGAATTTGTAACCAGGAAGTCGCATACTCTCTATCCAGGCAGATGAGTAGAGATGGTTGGATGTGGGTTCAAGGCAGCGTTTCATGCAGGAATCAGTAGCAAAGCAGACATCTGAACATGCGAAAAGAAAAGGAAAATCTCCAGGTGCCGGTAAACAAACCTGGAAGTGAAAAGCAGGGTGACGGGTAAGCAGGCAGGCCGAGGGCGGGGAGCTTGGGGATGGGGGACCAGGCCTGGGTTCATCCCCAACACTAAGAGTCTTCAAGCGTGGCCACCTGCAGGGTGGGAAAATGAGGCACAGGCCTCCCGAGGGCGGGGAGAGAACTGAGATCCTATATGAAGGCTGCACATGCCTGGCCCCGGCCAAACTGCCCAGACACAAGATTATCACTCAGACCCAGCGGGGAAGTGGGAAGACTCAGCAGCAGAGTGAAGGTCAGAACTCTGTTGGACTCACAGCTGGTGCACTGGCAGTCAGATCCAGGGCCCAAGATCACCCCAGAATACCCCCCACCAGTGAGGGAGCTGGGCCTGTGCTTCCCAAGGTTTCCACCAAGAACTCCTAAGGCAGAACAGCTACCTCTGGGGAGGCCCAGAGGGAGAGGTCCGAAGCTATTCATGGAACCCCAGATTTCTTTAAAGCCTCAATTTTCCTTTTCGAATACGCAGGACTCTTGCATTGCAACCGAAACAAACTAAATTGATGACAAGTTTCCAGTGGTCAGAGGGAAGTCTCATATCCCAAGTTACATGTGTCCCAGTTTGAGAGGCACAGACAAGGAGGCCTCAGAGACCACACAGGAGCCGTGGAGGAGGTGAGCGGAGAGAGACCCGCAGGAGCCGTGGCGGAGGTGAGCAGAGAGAGACCCGCAGGAGGGCTCAGAGACCACACAGGAGCCATGGCGGAGGTGAGCGGAAAGAGACCCACAATCAAAAGCTGAGAAGGGGTCTCCAGGAAGAAGAGGTGAGGCCAGGCGAGAGGAGAGTCATGCGGTTTGCACATGGGTTGGTAAAAGCTTGCTCAGCCTGGCAGTGCATCCTTAGGGAGAGGGACAAGCTGTCTGCTCTTTGACATTTTATGAATCAAGCCTGGTGAATTTTAACCTGTGAACTTCCCTAAAACCCCTTGAACCGACTGAACTGATTTAAATTTCCATCCTCGAAATTAATTTCTATTCAGACACCACTTATTTATGTACACCAAAAACAGCAACAACAAAAAAATCACCTTGTGATTGTATAGAACACATTTTCGGCCATTCTGTGCATATTTTATTGAATAAATAAAAACTTTATTGGGTTGGTTTTTAAAACCTATAAACAATATAGTTTCCTCTTTGATCACTAAAAATATACAACTTTATGTAACCAAATGCTTAAAGGATTTTGTTCACTGAGTGTTGACTATTTATACCTATACATAAGAAAATCTGACTTGTCAAAACTGGTTTTGCAGTAGCCGTATTTGAGATATGTGTGGATTTCTATAAAGACTGACTTTTAAAATTACTAGATGTAATATAACTAGATACTCAGAGAAAAAATGACTTTGCAACCCCTAGCTGGGACTTACACAAGAAATCCCTGTGGTGTTCACAAAGTTTAAAATTCTATTGAGTATGTTTATTTTTCCAAATAAAACAGGCTCAGTGAATAACTAACAACAGTACCTCAACGACTTCTATAAACAGCTAAGCTATACTTAACAGCTATAAGAACATGGTGTTGGTATTTCCCTGAGTGCATAGTTTGCTTTGAGTTCAAGGGCACAGTGTATGTGTGTGTTTCCTGAAGTCACTGAGATCGGAATAGATGA
The DNA here is from genome assembly GCA_963574635.1 of Cheracebus regulus. Lineage (NCBI taxonomy): Eukaryota > Metazoa > Chordata > Mammalia > Primates > Pitheciidae > Cheracebus > Cheracebus regulus. Next base: position 9,335 of record CAUYQU010032293.1, read on the forward strand.
AAGCTAAGAACATGAACCTGTTGGTGTTGTGACGAGCTTAGCTCCCTGCTGTTTCAGATCAGCCTTGGCAACCAGGGTCCCTTAACCTCATCTACAGACTCTGTTCCACCAAAACTCCAGGCCACCTTCTCTCTAGGACAGGAGACCCACTGAGCAGCTCAGAGGCCCCACAGCAAGTGGGCCCAAATGCTGGGCCTGCTCCAGCTTGTGCCTCTGCTCTAAAGAGTAGATTCCGTCCTTATTTCCTTGCCTGGAATCCTCCCTTACCCTTCTTGGGACTAGAGTCAGCTCACAAACGCCAGGGCCCCTCATATCATTTTCCACGCCTGCATCCTTGGAACCTGACCTCCTCCTACCCCATCTGCGTCTTCCCAGCCAAGGGTGCTCCATCCACTCCTAGGACCTGCCTTAACATCCAGTCTGCTGTGCTGGAACACCCTGCCACGTCCTGCCTGAGTCTGAGGGCTCTTTGTCTCTGGGTTAATTCCCAGCTTGGCTTTCCCCCAGCTGATGGTGTGGCTGATAACAGTTACCTTCCTGCAAATGTGTTTGTCTTTATTTCTTGGAATGGGTTTTAGATTTTAGAAGCTCTCATCCCTGGCGAGTGCCTAGAAACTAAAACCCTGATGACTATACTTGTTTCCCCCACGGGACTTGAACTTTCTTTCTCTGAGAGCTGCAGACTGGCTTTGAGTTCAAGGGCAGCTTCAGATACAGAACCCCGGATCTTCTAAATAGATGGATCTGTTCCCTACCCCATGCCATCATTAGGAATCCCTGTTTCTTCAGTGCCAGCTACATGAAATTTCCCACAATTCACCTGCATATCTGGTGCTGTAAGAACTCATAAAGGCTGCTTCCATGACTCATGTAGGTATTCTGAAGTAGTCTGAAAACTTGGGTCCTACATTGAGAATCAGGTTTTGAGCACAGAAATCCAAATCCTCACTTTCCCAGGATAGGGTTGACCTGTTGATGGGCTCGAAGTTTGCCAATGGGTCTTATCAAAGGCCTGCCATCCACTCCCTGACAAGGAGCACTCTCTTTTTGAGGGGAGGCTCCCTGTGTGTGCCAATACCACTGTCACGGGATTTCCTCTCCAGAAGTTCCTCCCTGCAATAGTGTTTGGAGCAACACTGATTTTTTTTCCCTGTAGTTCACAATGGTTCTGGTGGCGACCTTGGAAGGACAAACGTGTAAGCAGTGGCCACTGGTTGACTTTACCGCTTACCACCTTGACTCCTTGAAAGGCAATCGAGACTTGGATCCAGCCTGATAACTTCATATTATCTTAATTTTAGCTAACTTGAAGAAAAGAAAAGCAAGAATGTAACTAGTGGCCTATTTATCCGTATTGAGTGTCTAGCATGGAGATCTGTCATTCACTGGTGTCCTCAAGGCTTGAAAAACATGAAGAACTCCATGAATGTTTGCTGAACTGACCTAGATTACATCGCTTCCATTGGGAGCTTTGTGATGCTTATTATCGTGCTCTTGAGTAAGTGATAGTTTGTCCTGAATTTCCACAAATATGCTTAGATTGCCCTGTCTTACTTTTCACAGCAGAGAGCTGAACTGTCATGCCTCTAAGGCACAGAGCCTTTCACACACCAATGTACATTTATATTTATCTTCAACAATCTGGCATAAACAGAAATCTCACCTCTAAGTTTCCAAGTGTTTAAAATCTGTTTCAAATATTAGCTTCTAACCATGACTTTTTAATGAAAATTAAATTCACTGTCAACTCCAATACTCTAACTTCCCAAACTGCTGAGAGGAACAAGCCCCACTGGCTATGAAATAAACTCTATAAAGAGAACTGAAATCATACAACGAAAATAAAGTCCATTGGGTAATGCAGTCACTACACTGCTATCATTGTTGCTTTTTAAATACAGCATATGAAATAGGATCTCTTAACCTGTTTCTCCAGCTTGGGGATTAGAAGGAATTTCCATTTGAGAGCTCTCTTACAGTGAAGGACAGATTCTGTTCTTTAAGTCACAGTTGAGCTACACTGATCAAAAAACCAAGTTGAAGTGCTTTTTAAAAAGTCCTGAAAACTAAGGTTTCAGGAGGATGGGGTATTGGGAACATGGATCTAAATCACTGTCTAAAAACTAGCAAGTGTATCTGTCGTTCCTGCAGAGGCCAGCTGTGTTCAGGTGTTTACTTTTTAAATAAAACAGTAGTTGGAGTCTCTAGAAACATGTTTGCTACATTACAGTACGACTGGTGGACACCAAGAGGCCAGGGCACCAGACCATGCTAAAGGGACAATTCTGTCTGGCAATGACCGTTTGGGTCCAAAATGAGCCATCTTATGATCATTAAAAGAAAAAAAAAGGCCAGTTGCGGTGGCTCATGCCTGTAATCCCAGCACTTTGGGAGGCTGAGGTGGGTGGATCATGAGATCAGGAGTTCAAGACCAGCCTGGCCAAGATGGTGAAACCCCGTCTCTACTAAAATTATAAAAATTACCTGGGCACGGTAGCAGTTGTCTGTAATCCCAGCTACTCGGGAGGCTGAGGCAGAAGAATCACTTGAACCTGGGAGGCGGAGGTTGCAGTGAGCCAAGATCACGCTACTGCTCTCCAGCCTGGGTGACAGAGTGAGACTCTGTCTCAAAAAAAAGGCTTTCGATGGGAGGAGGACAGAAGACAAGTATTTCATCTCTTTCACAGCAAACAGGCCTTCCCAAGCCCATACCCCGAGACCTTTCAAGTGCAAGAACCTATGAGATGTTCTTGACAAGGAGCCCAGATGACTCCTTGGTTTAAATTTTGGTAAAGGAGGGGGATGGGGGGGGGTGCAGAATAAGAAAGAAAAGGAAAGAAAACAGGAAACACCTTTATTTCCCTGCCTTGTTGAGTGAATCTTTTAGCGGACTTGCTGAAACAAGAAATGAGCCAGATTTTTTGTTTTTGTTGTTTTTGTTTCTGAGACAGAGTTTCACTTTTGTCACCGAGGCTGCAGTGCAGTGCGTGGAGCAATCTTGGCTCACTGCAGCCTCCACCTCCCAAGTTCAAGTGATCCTCCGGCCTCAGCCTCCCGAGTAGCTGGGATTACAGGTGCCTGCCACTGCACCTGGCTAAGTTTTCTATTTTTAGTAGAGATGGGGGTGGGTGTCACCATGACCAGGCTGGTCAGGTGATCCCCCCACCTTAGCCTCTGAAAGTGCTGGGATTACAGGCGTGGGTCACCGCGCCCAGCATGAGCCAGGTTTGGTTTTTGGTTTTTGGTTTTTCCTCCTCTGAGATAGGCAGCATGGTGGAAAGGGCATTGACTCCGAAGCTGAAAGACCTGGGTTTTAGACTCCTGGGGTAGGTACTTGCTGAGTGACCAGAGGACACCACTTAGCCTCTGTGAACTCGGTTCCCTCACCGAGGGAACTAGAAGTGATAAAAGCCAGTCACCATGTTGAATGAACTAACAAGGAAGCGCCTGGCACAGAGCTGGCATAGGGTAGGTGGGTCCTGAGATGCTACTACTCTTCCTCGCCTCCCCTTCTGAAGTAGGTCATGCAAACATTTCTGGCTGGTCTCAAGTGTCCCCAGACTGCAACTTCCAAGATTCCCCCAAAGTGAGCCCCTGATGTACGGCCTCCAACTCGAGGCTGCTGCCTGAAGTGGGGCTGGAGGAGGGTGAGAGGGGAGGCGGGCACGCTGAGGGTCTGCGTGGCTCCCCAGCTCCCCATCCTGCGCTCAGACAGACACCGCTCCAGGCACGATCCTGCGGATGTGGGTGTACGACTTCCTGATGGTGACGCTGCCGTGGTGCGACACGCCCCGGGGCAGGACGCACTCCTCCGTCAGTCTCTGGGTCTCGGGGTCCCAGCACAGCACGGTGGCGATGACCTCGTTCTTCTCGTCCCTCCCGCCGGTGATGTAGAGCCGGTTGTTACAGGGCGCGATGCCGCAGCTGGCCCGCTCGTGGCTGAGCTGGGTCACCAGGCACCAGCTGTCTTCCAAGGGGCTGTAGGCATACAGCGCCCTCATGGCTCCACCTGAGGACAGGGAGGGAACACGGTGGGCATCCCTCCAGTTTCTGCTTGCTTCGCTCTTAACCACTAAAACTCAGCTTCCTGTTAGGCCATGTCTACCCTCTTCCCAAGAGAAACAGTAGATTGATGGCTCCTCTGAAAACCAGAGTGGGTCCCAGGGGCAGTGAGGGGCCAGCGCTGGAGACCCGGTGACACACCCTTTCTGTGCTGCAGCCAGGCACGAGTCCGGCTCTAAGCTATTCAGATGAATAGGAAGCCCTTACTCACCAACAACATAGATGCGGTCGCGGAAACTCACTGCATTGATGCATTTCGCCTCCACCGGCATGGCCGCCTTCAAACTCCACTTGTTGGCTGAAGGGTCATAACACTGAGTCTTGTCTGTGGCCAGTTTCCCGTTGGGCCCTCCCCCAATCACATAGAGCTTCTTCTTATGGCTGGTGGCTGCAAAGGAGCTGACGTGGACAAGGAGGGGCGCGGCCTGTGGAGGCACGGGGCACAAGCAGCAGCTGTCAGTCACGCTGCCCAGGTGGCTGCAGCTCCCAGGGTGCAGGACGGAGCTCAGGACACGGAGCTGGGCCGCTTTTGCCTAAAGTCACAAGGCCCACGCGCTTGACCCCCTTGAGACTCCGCGAGAATGAACGCACGCACTTCCCACCCTTACTCCAGGCGCCACGCAGTCCAGAGCCAGCTGCGTGCTGGGACGTGCCAGCCGCTCCCCGAGTCCAGCTCTCGGGGAAGGCGGGGGATAGGCAAGAATAAGTTTCTACAGATGAAGTCCGCCAATGTTGGAGGAAAATGATTTTTTGGGGGGTTGGGGGGAAAGAGTTTAGCTCTTGTTGCCCAGGCTGGAGTGCAATGGGGCGATCTCAGCTCACTGTAACCTTCACCTCCCGGGTTCAAGCGATTCTCCTGCCTCAGCCTACCGAGTAGCTGGGATTAGAGGCATGCGCCACCACGCCGGGCTAATTTTGTATTTTTAGTAGCGACAGCGTTTCTCCATGTTGGTCAGGCTGGAGTCTAACTCCCGACCTCAGGTGATCTGGCTGCCTTGGCTTCCCAAAGTGTCAGGATTACAGGTGTAAGCCACCACCCCCAGCCCAGGAAAATGATTTTTTTATACATGCATGTTCATATTCATTCATGTGCTCATCCACTCAAAAATATTTGTGGAGTGTCTGCTGTGTACCAGCAGTGATTCTCCCTGGTGCTTACGTCTAGGAAGAAAAGCTGGTGTATGGGTCTCAGGTGGCCACAGGTAAGCGGGCTCCTCCACTACAGGGCAACACTGAGGCTTCTGAGATTAAGTCAGACACGTGCCTCTACCCTGGGAACCCCAGGACACTAAAGGAGCCTCCTGCCCTGTTACTTGACCCTTTCGATCATGGAGCAGCTCTGGATAGGACTTGTTTTGAGAAGATCATGGGCAGGTCTCCCGCAAATACTAAGAGCTGTCCCTATGGCACTTTTCAGGCTGACAGTGTGGGCTGGATGATGCAGACCTGGCTGCCTCTGCTTGTGCCTACAATGACGGCGTTGTACTCTCCATTAAGCTGGGACATGCTCGGACATCTGATTTGATAAGGAGAAAGAAAATTGGAAACTGGGAATAACCTGAAGTGAGATGAGGTGGCTTTTCTTTTCCTGATGTGATATATACCTGAGGTTGTGCTGCTAAAGTCTGACATGAGGCCTGTAGGTGGCTCTTCATGGATGGGAAAATAACGAGGAACGATTTCTAACATGACTGAATAACTCTGGGTTCACAGACGGTGTAGTAAAGTGATCTGCACATGTCCAGTGTGGAGAAGAACAGGAGAGAAGGCATCTGAGGGGACAGGACCCTCGGCCAGGACACGCAGACCCAGAGAGCTGCCATGCACGACTGCGTGAGCCTCTGCTCACATCTGAGGCTCCGGCCAGATTAGGACAGGTGCCCACAGAGACCTTCACCACCTGGAAGACATTGTTTCTGCGACTTAATCAGCAATAAGCATGGGCTTCCAGGAGGAGGGAAGCTCAGAGCCACCAAAAATGTTCTAGGAAGGAATGTGATCAGAAAGCTGGCCACCACTGTAGGCACATTCTCAAGCTTTTTTTTTTTTTTTTTTTATTGAAGTAATAATATAGACAGTTAGTTGTAGAAATCATCTCCTGGCCAGGCACGATACCTCACGCCTGTAATCCCAGTCCTTTGGGAGGCCAAGGCGGGCAGATCATGAGGTCAAGAGATCAAGACCAGCCTGGCCAACATGGTGAAGCCCCATCTCTGCTAAAAATATAAAAATTAGCTGGGTGTGGTGGTGGCCGTCTGGAGTCCCAGCTACTCAGGAAGCTGAGACAGGAGAATCGCTTGAACCCGGGAGGCGGAGGTTGCAGTGAGCCAAGGTCACACCACTGCACTCCCGCCTGGGCGACAGAGTGAGACTCCGTCTCAAAAAAAAGAAAAAAGTCATCTCCTCTACCTCTGACCAGCAGTTGTGAAAGGGGTCGTAGGTCTCCACGTTGTTGATTCTCTGTAAGCCGTCGAAGCCTCCGATCACATAGACCTTGCCGGCCAGCACCACCATCTTATGCCTCCAGCGGCCTATGTTTAAATATTCAATCTGAATCCATTTGTTGATGGAAGAATTATATTTCCAAACATCGTGCTGTGTTTCCTTGCCACCTGCAAGAGATAAAAAGCATTTAAGAAACCACCAGATGTGTCAGAAATACAGCATCTCCCATAATATCCTGCATGTCCAAAACTGCCAGGTCCCCAGGCCAGCCCTACCTTGAGGGGAGATCAAAGAAGCCCTGCAGGTGTGTGCAGTCTGGCGGGGGAGACAAGGCAAACGCAGGGGGAGGCGAGAGACAGAATGGGCTGTGCGCCACATGGTGCTGTGTGCACCTCAGTGCAGCCGAAGTTCACAGAAGAGGCGGCTAAGAGAGCGGTGTCCCAAGAAGGCTTCAGAGGGCAGGACCCCAGGCAGCCTGGGTGGGCGGGGGCCCGAGGGAGCCTGGGCTCGGCGTCTGTGCTCACAAGGAGCAGGAAGTAAGGCTGGGCAGGGACAGTGGGCTTTGTCCAGAAGGCAAATTACATGGCAGCTGAAGTTGTTTCCTTATTTATTTAAACAAAAAAGCAAAGATACAGACCTGCAAAAATCACCAAGAAATCGTACGACATTCTTTTGGTTCGTCTCTCTGATCTGTGTGAAAAGATCGGCGGGACTTACCCTACTTCTAAATTAATTTTTGCTAGAAAAGTGTGACATGCTCACAACAGGTCATTTGAGAGTGGCCTGGAAGTGTTTTCTTGAAGACAGCGCTCTTAAAAAACAGAAAATACGTAATTCAGCAGCTGGGGAAAGAGCCAAGGAAAAGGGAGACCTGGCTTTTTCGGTGATTTTAATCAACTATTTCACAGCTCTGTTTTTCCATTTTCCCATAGAGTACCACCAACTACTGGAAGCAAAGATTTACTTTGCAGACTTACACGTGTGCAATAGTGCAGAGATGACCATTGCTGACCACGCTCTGTGTCGGGGTGTTCCTCTAGTGTGGAGCCTGGAAGCGGGTTTTCTAAGTCAAAGGCATGTGCACCTGAATTTTTATGGGTGTAGCCAAAGCATCCTCCACAGCTATGCTGGTTGACTTTTCCTCATACCCACTTTTTGTTGTTGGTGGTGGTTTTGTTTTCTGTCTTTTAAAAAAAAATTTTTAACAGTCTGGCAGAGAAAAGCTATGTCCGTTTGGTTTTTTCTCACTACAAGGGAGGCTGAGCTTCCTCTTCCATGAATCTTTTGTTCTCATAGTTTGGCCATTTTTCTTTGGGTAGGGCGCCTTTCAGAGGTCTCCATTTATTCAAAACACTGTGATACTGATCCCATTTAGGTAGCATCAAAAAGTATAAAATAACTACAAAATTTCGAAGAAGTGTATGCAACCTTTATTTAAAAAAGAAGAAGAAAAAAAAACCTATGATTTTATTTTAGGACAAAAACCAAAACCTGAGAAAGCATATTGTGTGCATAAATAAGAAGACACATTATTGTGAAGATGTCAGCCCTCCCTAGGTTAATCTATATACACAATGCCTTCAGGACTTTTGGGGGGAACTTGATGAGATAATTATAAATTTTACTGGGAAGATTAAGTTTGGAAAAATTTCTAAGAAACTTTTGAAAAAGAAAAATGAAAAAGAAGGCTTTCCTTATCAAATATTAAAATATACTAAAAGGCTGTTATAATACAAACAGTACGGTACTAGACAAACTGACAAGAGCACAGAACAGACTAAAATATATACAGATCATTAAATAAATGTATTAGAACAATTGGTTATTCATTTGGATAAAAATTAAGTTAGATACTTATTTTACATTACATTTAAAGTAAAATTCAAATGTTACTGCTTTAGAAGTAACTGGAGAATGTATAGGAGATTATGTTAATGACCTTGGGGTTAGGAGGGGTTTTCTAAGCGTAACAAGAAACGTAGAATTGTATAGGAAAGAAAACAACTATATAAATACAAAATTAAAAACCACGACAGTCTAGGAGAAAATATTCACAACACAAATAGCAAAGGATAAATAGTAAGAGCTCCAAAAAATTAGTAAGAAAAAGACAAAAAACTGATAGAAACTGTTGAAGGGTATGAATAGATAATTTTTAAAAATAAATACAATTATCTGGTAAATATGTAAAATATGCTCAACCTCACTGATGACCTAGGAATGTAAATTTAAACATTCTAGTCTATTAAAAATTTAAATGAGTAATAATAAAAATTGTTACAAGGATAAAGACAATGGGCACCACCATTCATCACTGATTGAACTGTAAATTGGTACAACTTTTCTTCAGGGCAATTTTGCCATATATATGAAATTCTCAGTTCACATATGACCACTTCCAGGAAACTTTCCAGTAGCAGCACAAGTATGAAAAAATATATGCGTCTAAGAATGCCTACTGCAGTATTTTTAAAAGAAAGCTGAAACAATTATGGTTCATCCATTTGGCAGACTGCAATACAGCTGGTAAAAAGAATAGCAGTAGTGATGATACCGGCCACCACATGCTTGGCAGGATGCTGTGCTTGGCATGTAGTAACTATCTCACTCAATATGTATATCCATTAAACCAACATGCCATCAGGTCTAGATTATATTGTTAACTGAAGTATAAGTTTCTGTTTATGTAACCGTGTATGACAAGCATGCTTTCAGGTTCTGCTTGTATCATTAAAAAGTGAACAACACATTTCTGACATAAGAATAACATGTGGATCGGGTGCGGTGGCTCACGCCTGTAATCCCAGCACTTTGGGAGACCAAGGTGGGTGGATCACCTGAGGTCAGGACTTTGAGACCAGCCTGGCCAACAAGGTAAAACCCTCTCTCTACCAAAAATACAAAAATTAGCCATGCATGGTGACATGTGCCTATAATCCCAGCTACTCGGGAGGCTGAGGCACTTGAACCTGGGAGGTGGAGGTTGCAGTGAGCTGAGATCACACCATTGCACTCCAGCCTGGACAACAGAGTAAGACTCCATATCAGAAAAAAAAAAAAAAAAAAAGAATAACATGTATTGTATATGTGACAAAGACTGGCTCTGATGACCACACCTGTTGATCCTGTTGATCCCTCCTGGGCACATAGATAAACTACATTTCCCAGCCTCCTGTGCCCGGAGGGGGTAGGGGAGGGAAAGGGAGGTCAAGCTGCTAGTTTTTGCCAACGGAATGTGAGCAGAATAGATGGCACTTCCAGGCTGAGGCTTTTATGAGCAAGTGTGACTTCTCAACTCGTCAGCTTCTTTCTCGTCCCCAAATCAAGGCCATGTGTAGGAAGAGGCAGTGTCATGAGAAAGCAGGACCCTAGGCCTCTGAGTGCCTGAGTAGAGCTAACCGTCCTCCCCCCGACCCCTGCATGCTATTGTGTTCATTCACAGAGACTTAGGATTTGTTACAGCAGCTAAAAGTATTTACCCTGTGAAAATAGAAAACCATTTTTGTACAAAATGAAAACCCGTAGCATTGTGATGGCACAGAACAGCCAGGTTTTACTTTACCTCCTCTGTACTGTTTGGATCTTCTACAACAATTAAAAAAATATATTTCTACAAGACGAAAAGAAAGCTAGAGCCTAATGAATGGTATGAACACATCCAAAGAACGACCCGCCCTTGGTTTTGGAGGAAGCACGCTCTGGGATGCCCCTTTCCCCACAAGTTCAGATTCCAGAAAAGCCTCTAAGAGAGGGGAAGGGATGCTTGTCTCCTTCCTTAGGGCCCCAGGAAGAGCCAGGTGGCTTTTGATGTGATGGGGAGAGCATGGGAGTTAGACTCAGAACTTCGGTTGAAGTCCCGCCTGACACCTACCAGTGTGCGACCTTAGATATGTCTGAGAATCTTTCTGAGCCTCTGTTGGCCCCTACCTTAAAAACACCTACTGTACAGAGTTGATGTGAGAGGCAAACAATTAAATGTTATTTAAGTTTAAACATATCTACCACTCAGTAAAGACAGTTGAAACTGTGTCACTCAATAAATATTTACTGGACATTTACCCTGTGGTCAGGCACAGTGTTAGGTACAGAGGCTAGAGTGTTGATGGTCATGGAACTTCAGGTCTAATGGGAAAGGCGGGCATAAAGTCACCATCAATACTTAAGCAAACATGTTCCAAATGAAAAAGTATTGGGTCCTGCTGAAGTATACCCAATTACAGCCTAATTAACATGGGAGGGGTCCGGTTTGGGGGAAGAGCAGATGTGTTTACTCATTACTAAATTCCCACTGTGTAGCTCAGGGACCTGTGCCCATAGCAGACACTGAATAAACCCCTGATCACTTCCCCCCTTCTTTTTCTGTGAAGGACTAGACTTGTCTGCCTTCTCTCCAGGTTTTCTATTAATAGTACAATGCTAGCCGGACCAGGTGGCTCACGCCTGTAATCCCAGCACTATGGGAGGGTTGCCTGGCTGCCACTGAGCAGCATACGTAGTGCTACTGGGGGCTGGCTTTGGCTTCATGCAGCTCCTGCTTACCTGAGATGTAGACCTCATTTTTCAATGTCACGCATGCAAACTCCACCCACTTCTTATTCTCACTCTCCAGCTCGTGCTCCGTTAGCGGGAGCTTGGCCACCTCCAGGCGGCTGCGCCTCAGGGGGTCCAGGCAGGTCACCTCTGCCACAAACCGTTCATCCTTCGTGCAGCCGCCAATGATCATGAACACCTCGGACTGGAACTCGTGCATCCTGGGCTTGGTGCGCTCCGAAATGATCTGGAAATCAATGGGGGTACATAAAGGCAGGATAACACAATGGTTCAGCGCTCAGGCCACGAAGCCAATGGGAGCAGGCTCCAATTCCCACACCTGCCATGGCATGACCACGTGACTTCACCTCGCGGAGCCTCAGTTTCATCATCTGTATCATGCAGTATTAGAGGTAACTACCTCGTAGGTGTGTTTTCACGATGAAGTGGGATAATGTATGTAGTGTGCTTCACTCAGGGCCTGGTACATAATAGGTGCTCAATAAATGTTACCTGTTTTTGTTGCTGTTTTAACAGTTTGGGGTCTATACCATCAGGTGCACTTCCTGCCTCTCCTGCCTGGTCTGAAACCTTAAATCCTGGAATTTCACTGTGGACTTTCCCCCTTGCCTGTAATTTCTTGATGAGATCTCAGACTTTGCGCCCCGTCAGCCTTCTGGAAGAGACATCCTGGACAGTGACACATAGAACATTCAGAGACTCAGGAAACAAGAACTAGAAGGAGTCGGGGTGTGGCCAGGGAGGCAGGAAGACTGGTTTCAACATACAGTGTATGACCTCTCAGAGCTTCTGACAAGTGGAGAAATCCATGCTATGGGCATTTGGACCCCGCTGAAAGAGCACAGGCTTGCAAGTCAAATGTGCCAGGGTCCTATCCCCGATGGCCATGTGGCCTTGGAGAAGCAACACAACCTCTGTAAACTGCTTGTTCATCATTTCTCTGCTGTCAGATGATTGTGAGCATTCGTAAGGTCATGAGGTGGAGGTGTGAGCAGAGCACCCAGCACACACTCGCTCCTCAGCAGGTAGTCATGCCTGTGGGAGCAGTGGCAGGTGCCATCTGGATATTGCTATAAAAGGGAGAGCTGCCCTTCCCTGGTTCCACTGGCCCCCACCGGGCTCCATGGTGAAGGTTCCGTAGGAGTGCCGATGGGAGGCAGAGAGGCAGCCACCATTTCCTAGATGGCCAAAGTCACCCATTTCCCTACAAAATTAGGCTGATCTAACAGACTACAGAACTTTGATTTTGCCCACAGGTGGTGACAAATAGGTTACAGTAGCAAACACTGAGCCCTCAAGTAGTGAATGCAACCCAGAGCCACAAATAATCAGACCAGCCGACTCCCAGCCTCGACTTTTCCATAACAGTCTTTGTTCAGTTGGTCGGCTTTCTGTGCCTAGGAGCCTGGGACAGTGAATTCTGCATCCTCAGTTCTTGAGACTGGACCATGGCCATAACATCTATGGCGGCTGTTCCTTACAGGTCAGCAGAGTGGGGATGGGTGTGGCTGGGGACAAAGCCTAGGCAGTGGCCTGGGCGAGGGTGTGGACAGCAGAACGGTGCCGGGGGAAGGGTAGAGGGGTGGGCCGGGGAACCTGCAGGCACCATGAGAGCACCAAGCTGGCAGGACAGGGTCTGGGCAATGGCACCAAAGCCAAGCTTTGCTGCTGTGCAACTTTCTACCAGCCCTGGTTCCTGTCCCTAAACCCCATGCCCCACAGCCGAGGCACAGCCTCCAGCACCAATCTGGTCCTCTTTTAGAGCGGATTTAGGTGTTACAGGGTAATGCTTCGAAAACAGCACGGGCCTCCCAGAATGGATTCTCTCGTGACCCTTTCTTCCATTCTGGGAGCCAGGCCTCGGCCTTCACTCCGAAGCTCCCCATCTTATTTGCGATGGCTGCTCTCCTGCCCCAGTCACCTGTTGGGTGATTGAGCGGCCGCTAGGAGAACTGGACTGGCCATGGTCTTACCTCTGACCCCCAGGGCTGGCGCCTTGTTCCTTGGTCCTGACCTGTGAAAGGCTCTCCTCCTGCTGACTGAAATCCCTGGGTTCCTGCCTGCTGCCTGGATCTCCCCATAATATTCTATTCTCAATTCCCCATGCTACCACCCCAACCCACTTCCCCTTTAAGACATGGTGAATAATTTACCATGTAACACTTTATCCCTTTCTCCAGGAAGCCATTGCTCACTTTGTACACATTCCCATAACCCTGAATTTCCCAACAGCACTGTTCGGGATTCATTGTAATTTATTGTGAGACCCTGACGGCAGGAACAGCCCTTTTTCTCCAGTGGATCCTCAGCACCAAGAACAGTACCTGGAGCTTGTGGACATCAATAAACATCAATTAAATGAGTGAGTGAGCTAGGTGCAGTGGCTCATGCCTGTAATCCCAGCACTTTGGGAGGTTGAGGCGGGTGGATCACTGAGGTCAGGAGTTCAAGACCAGCCTGGCCAACATGGTGAAGCCCCGTATCTACAAAAAATTTTAAAAACTTAAAAAAATCAGCTGGGTGTGATGGGCACCTGTAATCCCACCTACTCGGGAGGCTGAGGCAGAAGGATCGCTTGAACCCGGGAGGCAGAGGCTGTGGTGAGCTGAGATGGCACCACTGCACTCCAGCCTAGGCAACAAAGAGCAAAACTCCATCTCAAAAAGCAAAACAAAACAAAACAAAACAAAAAGTGAACAGAGGAGTGAATGAATGGGCAAGCTAGGTAACTCTGTCTAAATCACTGTGGTAGTGAGCACCCACAATGGCCCCCGGTGACCCTTCTTCCTGGTATTCACATCTTGTGTAGCTCCCTCCACACTGTTCTAGAATTGGTCTCTATGATCGATTACAGCAGAAGTGGTGATATATCCCTTCTGAAATTATGCTATAACAGGCACTACCAGCTTGCATCTGGATTACTCATGCAGTCTTTCTTAGATCATTTGTTCTGGGGGAGGTCAGCTGTTGAGATGCCCACGTGGCAAGAACCTGAGGCTCCCAACCAGCAGTCAGCGAGGATCTGATGCCTGCCAACAGTCCAGTGGGTGAGCTCGAATCCCACTGGAACTTTGAGATTACTGCAGCCCCAGCCAACAGTTTTACTGCAACTTCCTAAGAGACCCTGAGCCAGAAGCACCCGGCTAAACCACTCCTAGATTCCTGGCACTCGGAGTCTGTTGGATAGTGAGTGTTTGTTATTTTAAACTTTTCAGTTTGGGGGTAGTTTGTTATGCAGCAGTTGCTGACTGACACGGTCATCCAGCTGACGGGCGTGGCTGGGGTCATGAGCCCTGCCTTAGAACTTTGCCCCACAGGACCAAGTGGTGGCATCACCACATTGCAAGTTCAGCTGCATTTGGCAAAATAACTCAAAGTCGTGACAAATGTCAGTCTGAAGTCTGAGACATGCCAGGTTGTTGCAGACACACGGAAGTGTTTGCCAGTGAGTTGCATGCAACAATCAGGCATAACCAGTTTACTTTTAGATTGTTAATGCAGAGCAGATAATTGCACCTTCGTGCCTGCTCACTCTCTGCAGACCCTGTACAGGGGACAGAGTGGTCATATTGTTTCAGCAAAGATGTCATTGGGCTGGAGCCTCTGCCCCCTTTCCCATCTCACACACATCAGAATCACCTTTGCTATAGACCAAGTTCATGTCTGAAAACGTAGGAGGCAATTAAGAGGCAACTTTCCTCTGTCCCCAAAGACCTCTTCCAACGAAGGTTCCAGCTACCACTCCCAAATCAAATGGAGACTGACGCTCGCTTTTAGTGTTCTGAAATTTCCCATTGTCACCACCTGTGTAGAGGACAGGCAAGGTTAAAAAAGAAAGGTGACGATAGACAAGAGGGTTCACATTTGGTAAATGAAGAGGGGGGAGCAGTGCGTCCACAGAGTAGCCTCCAGGCTTACTCTACTGCCATAGGAGTCAACCCAAGGCCACGCCAGCAGTGAGCAGGCTGGATTCCCAGGGAATCAACTGGCAGTGAGATGCCAATCAGGATTCCAGCAGTGAGAAGACTGGATTCCCAGGGAATCAACTGGCAGTGAGACCCCAATCAGGATCCCAGCAGTGAGCAGACTGGATTCCCAGGGAATCAATTGGCAGTGAGACCCCAATCAGGATTCCAGCAGTGAGCAGACTGGATTCCCAGGGAATCAATTGGCAATGAGACCCCAATTAGGATTCCAGCAGTGAGCAGACTGGATTCCCAGGGAATCAATTGGCAATGAGACCCCAATCAGGATTCCAGCAGTGAGCAAACTGGATTCCCAGGGAATCAACTGGCAGTGAGACCCCAATCAGGATTCCAGCAGTGAGCAGACTGGATTCCCAGGAAATCAATTGGCAATGAGACCCCAATCAGTATTCCAGCAGTGAGCAGACTGGATTCCCAGAGAATCAATTGGCAATGAGACCCCAGTCAGAATTCCAGCAGTGAGCAGACTGGATTCCTAGGGAATCAACTGGCAATGAGACCCCAATTGGGAAGCCTTGGTCATTGGTTGGTTGGTTCAGTTGCTCAAACTATAAAATGAGGATGAGAAAGCACCTCGAGAAGGACTTGGGAAAATAAGGCCACAAAATCCTGAGACACAGTGAAAAGACTGATTTTAGCCCCAGAGAAGAAAAATGATTGATTGTGAGAGACGAAGCAACGATAAAGGATCCAAGTGGCAATGACAATAGCTTCCATTTGTGGGACACTTAGCATGTACCAGACACTGTACTGAGCATTCCATTCATTACTTAATTCTCAAAACAGTTCTGTGAGTTGGTAGGTATTATTATCCCCATGTTACAGATCAGAACTGAGCCTTAGAGTAGCTAAGTAATTGCCTGAGGTTACACTGTAAATAAATAGTGCAATCAAGATGAACACCCCGATCTCTGCCTGACTCAAAGCCCAGGCTCTCACTAGCAAAGAATTTTCCAGATGTCAGAATTCTCTCTCCTCCTAAATCTAAAGTTTATAATGTCTGACTCTGCCCCCAGCACCTTGGAAATACAAAAGGCAAGGAAAATATTTCATTGTAGCAATTTTGCAGAAGACAGGGTAGGGATCTTTTATGCCAGAGAAAAGCCTTTATCTTCTGCATTTCAAGGACTTAGGAAGCAGAAATAAAAATAGCACAAATATTGAAAGTACAGTTGAGCAAGGCACTGTTTATTTTTAAATTGCTTTTAAAGTATTATTTATTTTTTTATTTTAACTTTTAGGTTCAGGAGCATGTGCAGGATTGTTATATAGGTAAATTGCGTGTCATGGGGGTTTGGTGCACAGATTATCTCATCATCCATATCCAATAAGTGTAGTACCTGATATGTAGTTTTTCAATCCTCACCCTCCTCTCATCCTGCACCCTCAAGTGGGCCCTGGTATCTTTCATTCCCTTCTTTGTGTTCACGTGTACTCAATGTTTAGCTCTCACTTATAATTGAAAACATGCAGCATTTGGTTTTCTGTTTCTGTGTCAGTTCACCTAGGAGAATGGCCTCCAGCTCCATCCATGTTGCTGCAAAGAACATGATAGCATTCTTTTTTATGGTTATGTAGTATTCCATGGGAGACACTGAATAAATGCCGAACTGAGGGCAGTTGCAGAGACTAAGACCTGTCTGCAATTATATGCAGACTATCTGCTAGACATCTAGCATGGAATAGGGCCTATGTGGTTTCCTAGGCTTCCCCTATCAATCCACTCATAATTCTTCATTTGTTAAATGTCCCATCTTCTCTGACACACAGACATTTTTGCAGTACCTGGTGCCATATCTGGCATAGAGTTAGTGTTCAGGATTTATTTGCCGAAAATGAAGGCATAGCATCCTTAAATACATGGGATGCTGTTTAAGTAGTTTTTAGGGGGAAATTTGCAGCATGAAAGCCAGTATTAGAAAGGAAGTCTCAAATCAGTGGCCTCCACTTCCACCATAAGGAACTAGAGAAAGACGTGCAAATAAAACCAAGTGGAAAGAAAAAATAATGATCAGAGTGGAAATAAGTGAAACAGAAAACGGAAAAACAAGAGAAAATCAAATGAAACCAGACATTAGTTACTTGAGAAAAATCAATAAAATTCATAAACTTCTAACCAGATTAATCAGGGGGGAAAAAAGCAGGAGAGACACAAATTACCAATATTTGGAATGAGAGATGTGACAATACTGTAGATTCTGCAGGTATTAACAAGATAATAAAGAAATGCTGTGAACAACTTTATGCCAATAAATTCAGCAACTCACATGAAATGAAAAAGTTATTTGAGACACAAACTATCAAAGTTCATGCTAGAAGAAACAGAGATCCTAAATAGTCCTATATCTGTAAAGAAATATCATTATAGTTTAAAAACTTTCCACAAAGAAAACACTAGGCTCTGGTAAATTCTACTACACATTTAAGGGTATGTTTGCAGAGTGAATGAATGAACAGTACATCTAAAGACAACCAAAAAAAATCAGAAAAGAACACACAGAAAAAGGGAGAAACTCCAGAAGAAACTCAGACAGACAATCCCTGGGCCACATTTGGCTAAGGCTTCTACCAATGGCCTAGTGAAGAAGGCTTGGTAGCTAATCCCAGAACCACTGCATAGTGAGGCATGAGTGTTCATGTGTACAAACTGTTAACAAGCTGTTCCTATATCATTACTTCCTCTCCACTAAATTTGTTCTTATCTTTATGAAGTTCTGAATAAAAACCTTCAGAATTGTTAAGGAGAACCAGGTAGATCCAAATGATATGTTTATTCACCATTCATAGTACCCATTTAATCATTCAACAAGCACTTACTAATTACCGATTGACTATATACCAGTATTAGAACTCTCTCCTAAGATCTGGAGATGAAAAGTATAATAACACATATTTCCTGCGATAACAAGCTCCCAGTCTAGAGATATTTACAGATGATAAATTCAAATGGTTATCATGCAGCAATTGGTGCTTGATAGAGCAATGCACCAAGTGCTGTGAAAACATGGAGCGTGGCTGGGTGTGGGGCTCACATCTGTAACCCTAGCACTTTGGGAGCTGAGGTGGGAAGATCACTTAAGCTCAGGAGTTCAAGACCTGCCTGGGCAACACAATGAGACCTTGTCTCCACAAAAAATTTAGAAATTAGCCGGGTGTGTTAGCACATGCCTATAGTCCCAGCTACTTGGATGGCTGAGGTGGGAGGATCACTTAAGCCTGGAAGGTCGAGGCTGCAGTGAGCTATGATTGTACCACTGTATTCCAGCCTGGGCAACAGAGCAAGACCTCATCTATAATAAATAAATAAATGGAAAAGTCTCAGGAGAAAGTGATGCATGGACTGGGTTTTGAAGTAGAAGTCAGCTAGATGAAGAAGAGGAGAAAAGCATGTGAACAACACTTGTATTGACCTGGAGGCAGGAAAAGCACATCTACTTTGGGGAACCCCAAGCGGTGCGTTAGGACTGCAGCAGAAGCCGGGGGCTGGAGAGGACGCTGAAGGAGCAGGCAGGAGGTTAACGATGCAAGCCCAGGCTCTGGGAACACCAGCAGGAAGTACGGGCTTCACCCTGAAGGTGACGGGGAGCCAGTAAAGAAGGCAACCCCGGAGCAAGAGGATCAGACTTGGGTTTCAGATCTTCCGGCTGGTGAATCAACTGGAGGGAGGCCAGATGTGGGGCAGGGAGATGAGTTTTGAAAAATTTCCAGAAATTCAGATGATGAGAGTCCAAATCCAAGAGATGCAAGGTTTCACGAGAGTGGGTGAGGACGAGCAGCACCCCCGTGGAATAGTGACTAGACAGGGGACCTTCTTGTTTTTTGTTTGTTTGTCTGGAGATGGAGTCTCACTCTGTCGCCAGGCTGGAGTGCAGTGATGCGATCTCGGCTCACTGCAACCTCCTCCCAGGTTCAAATGATTCTCCTGCCTCAGCCTCCCGAGTAGCTGTAGCTGGGACCATAGGCACGCACCTTCATGCCCAGCTAATTTTTTGTATTTTTAGTAGAGATAGGTTTTCACCATGTTGGCCAGAATGGTCTCAATCTCTTCACCTTGTGATCCACCTGCCTCGGCCTCCCAAAGTGCTGGGATTACAGGCATGAGCCACTGCGCCTGGCCCAGGGCATGTTCTTATTTGTGTGTGCAGTGTGGACCCAACCTCCAACCCTTCCACAACTGGGAAGAGGAAGCATGGGCCAGGCGTGGTGCCGAGTGATTTCTACATCTCACCTAATGCTCTCAGTAACTGTCTGAACACATGGGATCGGCCTCACAGATCGGGAATCAGGGATTCTGGAACTGCCTGACTCAGCAATGAGCACGGCGGTGTTTCCTCCTTCATGCTGTAAGGATTTTTGAATCCGCTTCACTTTCATCTCTATGAGTCCCTAGCTAACTCCTTACTTCGCTGGTTAAATATAGCACCTCTTATCTTTGACTCACCTCATTGCCAGAAAGGTGGTACATCCTGGCTTCCTGGAGCAGCGGGAAGACCTCTGGACACTGCCTGATGAGAGGATCTGCTTCTACCGTCTCCACAAAGTACCATGGGTCCAGAAGCGGTAAGCGCACGTTCTCAAGGACATAGGGGAGTAGGCAGAGTCGTTCTGACGGCTTGTGCCGGACCCAGCTCATCACGGTCTCAAACACCTGAGCCTCCTCAGTCACGTAAAGGTCATCACTCTTCAAGATGTGGTGCAGAGTGTCCACGGGTAGGTCAAGGAACTCCTCAGAGTTCAGAATCTGCACAAAGTTTTGAACGATGTAACTCTGAACCTGCTTCTTTAGAGTGTCCAACGAGTGTGTATCAGCCAGCCTCAGTATTCCAACACAGTTTTCTGGGTTCAAGGCTTCACTGAGGAAGCTGGCACAGGCATCCACCATCCGCAGGAACTGATGGAATAGAAAGGGCGGAAAGGAGGCCAGAAAATGGTGAGTCCACAAGAGGTTCATCAGTGAGTTGTGTGTAGTAGCCAAAAATTGGAAACAACATTTGTCCAACAGTACTGAAATACATGTAATACATTCATACAGTTGACAGCTCTGTAGATACTTAAAAACATGTTGTAGGAGAATATTAAACAAAATGGAAAATGTTTACAATGTATTGAGTTTTAAAATCTGTTCATTGGATCTGATTAAGCCTCTACATTTAATCAGCAATTTATGGGAAATACAAGGGAAAGAGGAACCTGCTAAATGACGCCATGGGAACACGATCAGCAAAATCCAGACTGGAAAACTCGACAGAACAACTTGTTCAGTTTCTTCAATAAAAACATTACAAGGGGAAAAAAGAGAGAGAGAGGAGAAGGACAACCTAAAGATAAAAAGAGATTTAAGACATGTCAAGCAATTGCAAAGTAAGGATTTTATTTGGATTCCTGATTTATATATGTATATAAACAATACATATATTTTAAAGTTGGAGAAATGTATACAATGACTAATATTTGGTGATAATGCAACAATTATTATTCATTTTTGGTGCAATAATGGTTTCACATTTATGTTTAAGAAGAATCATTTTTTAGAGACATAACAGAAATATTTGCAGATAAAATGAGAAAAGCACTTTGCAAATCGTATGTACATGAGGATTCTATTTTTATAAAGAAAACATATACAGAATAAAGTCATAGAAAAAAGACTAAAGGATATAGGTTATCAGGTATCTTAAGGCAAATTATTCTGCAGTAGCAAACAACCCCCACGTATCAGGGGCTTACAACAATAAATGCTTCTCTCTCACATATAATACATTCACACAGTCGACAGCGCCATAGATACTTAAAAAACGTGGTAGGAGAAAAATGAAATGGAAAATGTTTATAATGTATTGAGTTTTAAAATCTGTTCATTGGATCTGATTAAGACTCTACATTTAATCAGCAATTTATGGGAAATACAGAGGAAAGAGGAACCTGCTAAATGACGCTATGGGAACACGATCAGCAAAATCCAGACTGTGGAAAACACCAGATATGTTCTTCCCAGGGCTCTTCACTCCAGGGCCCAGGAATGTGGAAAAGCCCTTACCTGAGACATGCTGGTCTCATGACAGAAGGGGAAAAAACATGGCAGAACCACACAAACGCTTTTAAAACTTCTGTTCAGATGGGGAGCATACTACATTCATTTATGCAAAACCATCTGAGTAAGTCACATGGCAAAATTTGTCATCAAGGGAACCATAGTTCTCCCAGAGAAACAGGTGTCATGGGATGGATGGGGAATATACTATACAGATAACAGAAGGTACAACACACTAATAAGACTATGAGAATTTTTCTAGTTAGGTTTATTTATATATTTTATGTATATACTCTAAGATGAATAAGTACCATTTTTGTCATTAAAAATTAATTTATAAAATTATTGATTGGCTATCAAATCCCATTTTTAAGTTATCAGCATTCTCATAAAAATTCAACTCCCGGCCGGGCGCGGAGGCTCACGCCTGTAATCCCAGCACTTTGGGAGGCAGAGGCGGGCGGATCACGAGGTCAAGAGATTGAGACCATCCTGGCCAACACGGTGAAATCCTGTCTCTATTAAAAATACAAAAACATTAGCTGAGCATGGTGGCACACGCCTGTGGTCCCAGCTACTCGGGAGGCTGAGGCAGAAGAATCACTTGAACCCAGGAGGTGGAGGTTACAGTGAGCCGAGATTGTGCCACTGCACTCCAGCCTGGTGACAGAGCAAGACTCTGTCTAAAAAAAAAAAAAAAAAATTCAGGTCCCTTATGCTTGTACAGCACTTCACAGATGACAAAGTGCTGTTATATGCATTGTATTTTTAATATCCATTTTACAGATGCGTTGTCTCCAATGCATTGGTTCATTCTTATTTGTTGTTCTCTGCAGCTCAGCTTTGAACAAGTTCAGCCTCCTAGCTCCCTTCCCTGTCGACTGGGCTCCTTATAGGGTCAAGTTCTTGGTGCACATGGATTGATCGATTAATGGGAGGAGAGAAAAAGGGAGGCTAAGGAGGCACGACCTGGTGGGGGAGGCCTTCTGAAGGCAGGTTCTGGTGAGAGTAGGGATGGCAGGAGCTGGGGGGAGTGGAGCTATGGAGCCTGAAGGTTGAGGGTAGGCAGGACTGGTTCTAAGAGTGGACCAACGTGACCCAGGCTCTGGACTTTACTCCAGAGCATTCCAGGGAACACATCCCTGACTTTTTGGATCAATCTCTACTGCAAAATATTCTCTTTCTGTGTCAGACCACATAGAATTGTCAGTTTAAAAAGCATTTCTCGGGCTGGGTGCAATGGCTCATGCCTGTAATCCCAACTCTTTGGGAGGCCAAGGCAGGCAGATCACCTGAGGTCGAGAGTTCGAGACCAACCTGACCAACATGGAGAAACCCCGTCTCTACAAAAAATTAGCTGGGTGTGGTGACGGGTGCCTGAAATCCCAGCTACTCGGGAGGCTGAGGCAGGAGAATGGCTTGAACCTGGGAGGTGGAGGTTGCGGTGAGCCAAGATCGCGCCATTCCACTCCAGCCTGGGCAACAAGAGCAAAACTCCATCTCAAAAATAAATAAATAAATAATAAAAGCATTTCTTTGAGGGTCAATGCAAAGTTGGAGAAGGCCTGAATTCTGCCTCAGAACCCGTGACTGCTGGCCCCAACCGCCGGCAGCTCTGCTCTTCGCATGAGCAGCCATGGAAACGTTGAGACTGAGGCTGCTAACACCTGCTTAGTCGTTGGCAGATTTTTCAGTTCAATGAGTAAAAACATGCAACCAAGACCAAGCCCCTTGAGCCCTCTGAACCAGACGCCAGAGCCCCGTCTGGCCCTGTTCACAGAGACATCTATGAGAGCTGAAAGGAAACTCACTTCAGTGGTAGCCCCCAGTGCAAAATACCACGATCATCATGCCAGTGTTTGCGTGAGGGGAAAACTAAATAGATATTTCTAGGTACTTAGACTATCTCTGGGAGCCCACACAAGACCTGATAATAGTGATTGCCTCTGCTGGTGATAATGAAACAATTATTATTCATTTTAGCTGCAATAATGGTTTTATGTTTGTGTTTAAGAAGAATCCTTATCTTTTAGACACATAACTGAAATATCTGTGGATAAAATGAGAAAAGCACTTCACAAATCATATGTACATTATGATCCTATTTTTATAAAAAAATAGAATAAAGTCACAGAGCCCAGGCACAGTGGCTCACACCTCTAATTCCCATCTAATTTTCTCATTTATAGAGAAAATACTAGAGGGTAACATACAAAATGCTAGCAGTGATTATAAAGTTTTTAATTGTTTGAGTTTATTGTATGATCAGATTTACTGTACTGAGCATGAACATTGTAAACTCAGGAAAAAAATATGTAAAACAAACACTTTATTGTGATTTCAAAGGACACAATGAAAAAATAAAAGGTAAGAACTAAGAGAACACTGACTGTAGGCCAGACTCTACACACTAAGAGTTCCTCAATCCTCACCACAGCACCATGAAAGACGAATTTCTTATCCCTGAGGAAGCCAGAGCCAGAGAAGTCATCTCCTCAGAGACTTACAGTTAATCAAAAGTAGAACTAAAGTTTGAACCTGTCATCTCTGATTCCAAAAATGCATGTTTTTTATATTATTTTTCAAGCTGCTTCTGGTGAAATAACACATGTGGCGGGCAAAGGCTTGCCAGATGCCAAGTGTCATTTGTACAAGTCACTGGGTAGCTCAGATGACCTGATCTGCCCTGACACAGGAAGGACCAGCCAGTTCCTAGTCCTGCTTGATGGCTATTGATGAGCAAAGAAGGAAACCACAGAGGAGAATCCAGTCAAGTACTGAAGCTTGCGTTTGTCAGAAGCATGGACCCAACTCGTCTCTCTTCCCTCCACCTGTCAACTCACCCCTCCAGCCACCTGCGTATGGACCAAATGTGAATCAAGCATGTGTATTTTTTTATTTTACTTCATGTTCTGGAATACACGTGCAGGCAGAATGTGCAGGTTTGTTACCTAGGTATACATGTGCCACGTGGTCTGCTGCACCTATCAACCCATCATCTAGGTTTTAAGCCCCATATGCATTAGGTTTTTGTCCTAATGCTCTCCCTCTGCTTGCCCCCCACCCCTAACAGACCCTGGTGTGTAATGTTTCCCTCCCTGTGTCCATGAGTTCTCATGGTTCAGTTCCCACTTATGAGTGAGAACATGCGGTGTTTGGTTTTCTGTTCCTGTGTTAGTTTGCTGAGAATGATGGTTTCCAGCTTCATCCATGTCCCTGCAAAGGACATGAACTCATTCATTTTATGGCTGCGAGCATCTGTTAATATTATGTAGGCGGCTCCCAGCTAGTGCTGGGTGTACAGAGGTGGGCAGAGACAAAGTGCCTGTGCGAACTGAGGCCAGCAGACTAGTGGAGGCAGCAGACGCTAACCAAGTAACACAACACGGAGTGCGACGGAGCAGCGGAGACGAAGGCTGCGCACCCAAGGCCAGGGATCCCACCACCTGAAACCAGGGACAGTCCCACTCCCACCCTTCCATCTCCCACAGTCTGGCTGTCAGTCCTCACCGGGACTCTCCCCGACAGAACCCCAGCTGCATTCACACCCATCTCCTCACCTTCTCCAAGCAGTCCCGAAGCTGCCCTGGTGCCGTGTGTTCCAGTACTTCTGCCATCCCTCAGCCTGGCTGCCTTTCCCCATCGTCACCATCTGTTATAATCCTATGCCCCTCATCCAGACAAGTTCGACTCCAGAACCCAACTTTTAAAGGAAAGACTCAGGATTGCCCACCTCATTTTCAACAGAGAAATCCTCACGCAAGTTTACCTCAAGAAAGAGGACGACGTGAATCTTACAGCCGTGACTCTATTCACATAGGGCTGTTTCTCTCTTTATTTTTAAAAATTTTGTTATTATTTTTTTTTTTCAGATGGACTCTAACTCTTCTTACCTAGGCTGGAGTGCAGTGGCAAGATCTCGGCTCATTGCAACCTCCGTCTCCCGGGTTCCAGTGATTTTCCTGCCTCAGCCTCCTGAGTAGCTGGGACTACAGGCACCGCAACCACACCCGGCTCATTTTTTTGGTATTTTAAGTAGAGACGGGATTTCATCATGTTGGCCAGGATGGTCTCGAACTCCTGATCTCAAGTGATCCGCCTGCCTCGGCCTCCCAAAGTGCTGGGATTACAAGCATGAGCCACTGTGCCCAGGCAGGGCTATTTTCTTGATTGAGAGTTATTACATCTGGGATCAACGGATGGATCCAGAGAGTCTGTCAACCCCTATAATAATATGTGAACATTTGCACATGCGGCATTTTTCTGGGAATTTAGTTGGCAAGGGCAGGTGAGTTATTCCCTGGTATCCATCCACCCAAGGACAAAAACCAACACAAGAGGGAGAGCCAGAGAGGAAGGGAGCCAGAGTCCTGATTAGTCTGTGGTTGGAGCCCCACCTCTGGATATTTAAACTTCTGGGTCAGTAATTGTTTAAGGGCTGGGCACAATGACTTAGCCCTGGAATCCCAGCACTTTGGGAGGCCAAGGTAGGAGAACTGACTGCGCCCAGGATTTCAAGACCAGCCTGAGCAACATAGTAAGACCTCGTCTTTACAAAAAAAACGTAAAAATTAGCCTGGCATGCAATGCATGCCTGTAGTCCCAGCTACATGGGAAGCTGAGGCGGGAGAATCGCTTGAGCCTGGGCGTTCAAAGCTGCAGTGAGCTATGATCAGACCACTGTACTCTAGCCTGGGTGTTGGAGCAAGACTCTGTCTCTAAAACATTAAAATACGATAAAAAGGAAAAGGAAGAATTGTAGAGAAATGCTACCTATTCATGAAGTTCACTCCTAAAAGCTACCTCTTCCTTGATGGCTTCTCCTAGCGATTCTAACGTGGAATCCCTCTCTCGTCTGTGCTCCTCTGGGCACCTCATTTGCCCGTTTGTGGAGCGCCCAGAGCATTTCCGTCTTGTACTATGGTCAGCTGAGCCAAGCATCTCAAAGCAGCTTCTAGGTCATACATGTGTATTTATTTCTAGCAGCATCTAGCACAGAGCCTGGCAAAAGAAGAGAGAGACAGAGGAAGGCCATATGCATCACCTACCAGGTGCCAACGTCTGTGCTAGACACGTCCCCATTCACGATTTCACCTAACAAACCACCTACCAGGTACCAACGTCTGTGCTAGACACGATTTCACCTAACAAATTTTATTTTTTAATAAGTCTATTTTATTTAACAGGTAAAAAGGGAAGGTGTTAGAATTAGCATTTGTAGAGAAGCACAAATACAGAATTTAAAGAGCTGTGCACGTTCACACTGGTAGGAGGTGGTACGGGAGATGCTCCGGTCAGCATCATGCTGCCTTCGTAACTTGCTGCATTGTTGAGCTAACAAAATGCCAGGGGGGTCTGAAGAGGCTTTATGAGGACAACAGTAGGTGGGGGATCTCCAAGTTGCCAGAATTCCCCCAAAATATATTTCAATAAACACTTTTCAGTGTGAGGGGTGTCGGGCAGCATCACGTGATCCCAACCAATGGCTGGGAAACTGCTGATGTGCAGGGCAATTGTGGGAACCAGAAATGGATTTCTTTTTTTTTTTTTTTTAAGAAGGAGTGTCGCTCTGTCTCCAGGCTGGAGTGCAGTAGTGCAATCTTGGCTCACTGCAACCTCCGACTCCCTGATTAAAGCGATTTTCCCGCCTCAGCCTCCCAAGTAGCTGGGATCACAGGCGCGTGATCCCAGCTAATTTTTGTATTTTTAGTAGAGACGGGATTTCACCATGTTGGCCAGGATGGTCTCGATCTCCTGACCTCATGATCCGCCTGCCTCGGCCTCCCATAGTGCTGGGATTACAGACTATGCTTTTGCTTTTTCACATTCAAGTTTGTTCAAGACTAAGTTTTCTGTCTCGGCCTGTCCTGATGACACATGAACTTGTTTGTTAGAGCTGAGAGATGACAGATAATGGTGAAAGACAGCCAACTTCCTGTTTAGGGGGACATGTGAGCAAAAGGTTGCAGCCAGGCACCGGACTCTCAAACGGGGAGGCTAAAAATACAACCAAAGAAAACACTTGCGACGCGGCTGCAGTTCCCTTGAGAAGCGTCTGCCTCCAAGAGAGCGCACCACCTGCTCCTCACCTCCACTGCCCTCCTCTTCTTCTCCTTGATGTTCCCCAAAATCTGAGGTCCAGGGAACTTCACCCATGTGACCACATCTCCCGCAAGGCGCCTTCAGATCCACTTCAGAACCACTGAAATCCTGTTTTAGTCCACATCAGTGATTCCATGGATCATGGTGTCCAAGTGGCCTTGGAGTTATTACAAAGGTTCTATAAGGACATTGATATTCTTACCTTCAGCTCTGACAAATCAGCATGTGTGAAGGGCAAATTGATGAGATTAACAAAATTTAAATGTATTTCAAAGTGTTTCTGAATTCATTCCAATTTTTTTTTTTTTTTTTTTTGAGACAGAATCTCACTCTGTCACTCAGGCTGGAGTGCATGCTGTGATCTCGGCTCCCTGCAACCTCCACCTCCTAGGTTCGAGCAATTCTCGTGCCTCAGCCTCCCGAGCAGCTGGGACTACAGGCACGTACCACCATGCCCAGCTAATTTTTGTGTAATAGTTTTAGTAGAAACAGGGTTTTGCCATATTGGCCAGGCTGGTCTCGAACTCCTGGCCTCAAGTGATCCCCTGCCTTGGCCTCCCAAAGTGCTGGGATTATAGGTGTGAGCCACTGTGCCTAGCCAATTGTAAACTTTTTGTCAACACTTTTCTTCTCCGGCAATAGATACTAAAAGTAAAGCTCCTCTCCTGTGAGGTCTGTATTGGTGTTTAAAAGGGGTCTTCATGCTAAGAAATTGTGAATTACCACTGATTCCAGTCTTCCCTCCTTATCTCTCTTCCTCTCTTCCAGCTGACGCTCTAGTCTCAATCCTGTGGCAGCGTGGCCCACAGCCCCAGGAGGGACATCCTCCGCTCCCTCCTTTCAGTCCTTGCTCTAGATTTGGCTGAGAAATCTGCTGGTTCCTGGAAGCCTCATGGAGTGGGCAGAAAAGGGAGGAACTAAGACCTGTCACTAAGGCAGGGCAGGTGTTGGGGGCTGAGGCAACTGTGGAAGTGGACTGACTTCAGAAGTGGAACCAGAGGGAAAAGACCAGCAATGTGGCCAGCTTAGTCAAGATTCAAGTAGCAAACATCCCCTGAGTTTCCAGAGGCAACGGTAGTGGCCCCAGCAGTCTAGCAGAGCACAACGGGCAATACATGTGAGCCACATATTCAAGGGGCAGGTGGCATGGCTGGGGCACAGTGATTCAGCCCAGCGACAAGGTAAAGACCAGGGAGAAACACTGTTGTAAAGACAAGGTGGAATGATTGTATCTGGAACATGGTTGATGCTCAGGGTGTGGTGTATGTGTGTGGAGGGCACGGGAGCAGGCATGGAAGCAGAAGCCAAGTGCTGAGAAGCAGGCCGTGAATGCAGGCAGCTGCGGGTAGGGAAGGCTGAAACAAGACAACTGCCAGGTTCTCTCTGCCTGGAATACTTTTCTCCCCATCCTAATGCCACCCATTCTATGACATCCAATTCAATGTCCCCTCCTTTCTGCCTTGGGCTCTACTTGGTTTGTCCAGTGAGCTGGAGGCTCATGGAGAATCTTTCAGGGATAGTGGAGGGCAGTGGATAGATGGAGTTGGAGGATCTGGGTTTTCTTGCAGAACCCCACCCATAGCTCCACCACATCATGAGCTGAACTCCCCCTCAACCCCATCTCTCTCTCAGCCAGTTTTCTCCTTTGGAAAGTGCTGAGAATGTAAAACCCACCTTGCAGGCTGATTGTGAGGGTACTACCTGACCTGCTCACTCACAGAGACATCATCAACATCAAATGGGATATGGAGGGGAAGAAGTTGCTACATAAATGTGATCTATACTCCAAATTGTAATCTTTATTTTCTCCTCACAGCTTCTCACAAATCACCTTGCACTTACAACATGCTTAGTAATTTGTGGTCGTTAAGGAGCAGCTAAAGTCAGAATCTGGTAGCAATATGGGTTTTCATTACGATTAAAACCCCGCACCCCACCTCCTGTACTTTATGAGCTACAGGCAGCAACTGAGCACAGGTTTACTCAGGAGAGGGTGAGAGAGCAGACAAAAGATCACTCTTGGCTTTTGAGTTTCTAAATAGGCTTTCAGAACTTACACTGGAAAAGAGGTTTTGAAAGAAATAGCAGTTAGTGGCAAGAACCTTGCCCTTTCAGCCTCAAAAGCCAGAATTCTCAAGAGTCTGGGCAGAAACTTTAGACTGAAACAGGAGACGGGGGAGAATGGATTATAACGCAAGAGCCAGCTTTTCCCACCCTGGAGGCAAGGATTGGGCTTCTTAGTGTCCCCTGGAAGGAGACCAAGTAATTTCTGTTGGGGTCTTGAGCAGTTTTTTTTTTTTTTCTTGAGATGGAGTCTCACTCTGTCACCTAGGCTGGAGTGCAGTGCCTCACACAACCTCCACCTCCCGGGTTCAAGCGATTCTCCTGCCTCAGCCTCCTGAGTAGCTGGGATTACAGGTGCGCACCACTGGTAGATCCAAGATGGCCAAGTAGGAGCAGCTGTGGATTGCAGCTCCCAGTGAGAGCACAGAGGGTGAGTGGTCACCACATTTCCAGACGGATTTTTATTGCCCACAGACCAGGAGATTCCCAGGCAGAGGAGCCCATGAGTCTCCAACATGGCTGCGCAGCAGGTCTCTGCACAAAAAACTCACACAGGTCCGGGCGCCATTTCAGCTGGCAACTGAAGAGCCTCAGAGATAGAGTCACCCATTCAACTGATAAAAAGGGGACTGAAATAGGGAGCCAGGCCAGGAGAATCCTGGGTGAAAAAGCGCCCCGAGTCTCCAGCGCGGCTGTTTCAGCCGGTGCAGTGTGTCTCCACACAAAATCTCACACAAATCCGGCATCTTTTCAACAGGCAACTGGAACGCCTGGGAGACAGAGTCCCCCGTTCAACTGAAAAGAAAAGGGACTGAAACAGGGAGCCAGGCCAGGAGATTCCCAGGTGAAAAAGTGCCATGAGCCCCCAGCGCAATCCAGACACTGTTTCAACTGGTGACTGGAACGCCTGGAAGACAGAGTCACCTGTTCAGCTGAAATAAAAGGAGTCTGAGGCAGGGAGCCAGGTGATGGCAGGGAGACAGGCACGGCTGATCTCACCCCGACAAAGACCAGCAATCTGAAACACTCAAGATTGAGTTTCACAGCAAGCACAGCTGAACCCAGGACAGTCCAGCTCTGTGGGGGAGGGGTGTCCGCCATTGCCGAGGCAGCCTGCCATCACAGAAAGAGTCCGCCATGATAGAGGTGGGCTGCCATTGTCGAGGCAGTTCTAACTATATCCGTATAAACAGGACTGCAGGGAAGTTCATACGCAGCTGGGCGGAGCCCACAGCAGCTCAGCAAAGCCTCTGCAGGCAGACAGTGACTAGGCTGCCTCCTGGCTGGGCAGGGAAGCCCTGAAAAAATGCAGCAGCACAACAGAAACTCATAAATAAAGCCCTACATTCCTGGGACAGAGCACCTAGGGAAAAAAGACTGTTATGAGCTCCACTGCAGCAGACTTACACGTACCTGCCCAGCAGCTCTAAATGGAACAATGGAGCTCATAGCTCAGCATTTGAGCTCCTATAAAGGACAGACTGTCTCCTCAAGCAGCTCCCTGACCCCCGTATATCCAAAGAGTCACCTCATAAAGGAGAGCTCAGACTGACATCTGGCAGGTATCCTTCTGGGACAAAGATAGCAGAAGAAGAAACTGGCAGCAACCCTTACAGTTCTGCAGCCGATGCAGGTGATCCCCAGGCAAGCAGGGCCTGGAGTGGACCTCAGCAGTTCTACAGCAGAGGGGCCTGAATGTTAGATGGAAAACTAAGAAACAGAAAGAAATAACTTCATCATCAACAAAGAGGACGTCCACTCACAGGTGTGCACCACCATACTTGTCTAATTTTTTGTATGTTTAGTAGAGACAGGGTTTCATCATGTTGCCCAGGCTGGTCTGGAACTCCTGACCTCAGGTGACCCGCCTGCCTCACCCTCCCAAAGTTCAGGGATTACAAGCATGAGCCACAGCGCCCTGCTTCATGAGTTTTTAGTAATAAAAATGAAAGTAACACACATGGCAAATTTCTTAAACAAACATGGCAGTGCCCTGATGAAGAAATCATTCTCCTTTAAGATGGAGACATTTGCCCAAGTCCTTCCAGTCATTGTCCAGGTCCGTAGTTTTGGGCTGGCTTGCTTATCTATGATGCAGAAGCCTGGCAGTCTGGTTAAGGAACAGGAGGACCTTGGCTTCCCTAGAATTGACACTCATAAGGAAACTGAGTACAATTGCTTCAGAGAGAAACTTACTAATTTTTGCCTAGAAAGTAAAAGAGATTTGGGTTTTTTTTGAGGCGAGGGATTAACAGAATAGGGAAATTAACAATAAATAAAGCTCACCCTGCCTTTGTGCTGTGTCTGTCCTCTCCCACTTTTCTCATTAAAACCAACATCTCTATGGAAGTTCATCACTTGGGAGAAAATAAATGAAAAATGGGGCAGGGGGTCAGGGGAGTGGAGAAAAATACTAAAAATACTTTATACTAAGTGATTCTAAATATATTAAAGTTGGATTGGCACAGTGGCTCACGCCTGTAATCCCAGCACTTTTAGGAGGCTGAGGCACTTTGGGAGGCCCAGGTGGGCGGATCACTTGAGGTCAGGAGTTCGAGAACAGCCTGGCCAATATGGTGAAACCCCGTCTCTAGTAAAAATTAAAAAATCAGCTGGGCGTGGTGGCATGTGCCTGAGTCCCAGCCACTT
Organism: Cheracebus regulus; assembly: GCA_963574635.1. Lineage (NCBI taxonomy): Eukaryota > Metazoa > Chordata > Mammalia > Primates > Pitheciidae > Cheracebus > Cheracebus regulus. Next base: position 41,225 of record CAUYQU010032293.1, read on the forward strand.
GGGAAGCTGGGGCAGGAGAATTGCTTGAACCTGGGAGGCAGAGGTTGCAGTGAGCCAAGATCGTGCCATTGCACTCCAGCCTGGACATTGCAGTAAGACTCTGTCTCAAAAAAAAAAATTAATGTTGTAAACATAACAAGACTAAATGAAATTATAAGTGAACAAGGATACAATTAAGCAATGGGGAAAGCTAAAAATTCACATCAAAGACAAAAGTCTTCCAGGAAATGATCAATAGCTATGACTACATACTAGTTTTTAACTTTTGTACATTAAAAAAGCTATATTTAAAAATGGTGACTAGTAGGAAAATGACTAGTGACTAGTAGGAAAATATCGGAAACATACATTACAAAAGATTATAGTCTTTACTATTTAAAAAGTTTTTGTAGCTCTTTTGAAAAGTCACCCAAAACTGAAAGGAGAACGAAAAACAGAAATATAAACACCACCCTTGACAAAACCAAAAGACCTTAGTAACCCCAAACCACAGAAGATGAAGGCTGGCAAGTGACTTTGCTGAGAGAAGGGAGGTCAGATCAAGTGCCTAAAGAGGAATAGGTTTGCTTCTCACAGCCCAAAATAGCAGGAATATTGAAGCCCCGAGGAAGCAGGAAGGCACTGGCAGGCGGGGCTGGTGGCAGGGAGCTGGTTTAAGAAGTTCAACCTCCTGTCCTCCTCCCACCTCTAGCAGTCCAGCAATCCCACCCCAACACTCACTGAAGAAGAAGGTTTATTCTTTGGAGAAGGCAGCAGATAAGGGTCTAGACTCAGGGACACCAAAAACGGAGGAAGACACCTGTGACATCATACTGAAAGGGGTTAGGTAGAGATTCGCATCTACACTCACACACCCAGTCCAGGATACAACGAAGCTGCCTTATTATCCCCACGCAAGAAACTGAAGATCCTTATCTGGAGAAAGTGAACAACCTAGGGAAAAAATCCAATCAATACAGACTTCTGGGAATCCTGCCCTACAAAGAAAACTGGCAAGCTCCCCGATATCCCTGCTAAAACCCCCTAGCTGTCTAGCCTCTCACCCTAGTCCCTGTGCACCACGCATCAAACTCCATCTTAAACATGACTCCACAGGCAGGGATCAAATAATCAAAAAGGTATTTGAAGAAACTTACTGGAATAGGTTGAATGGTGACCCCCTGCAAAAGATACGTCCATGTCATAATCCTGAGAATCTGTGAATATTAGCTGCGATGGCAAAAGAGTAGATATTACTTGCTATGGCACAAGATGTGATTAAGGTAAGAAGTTTGAGAGGAGGAGCTGACCCAGGATGATCTGGATGGGCCCTGCATGTAATCACACATGCCTTTATAAAATCACACGGAGGAGAAGACCTACAGACAAGGAGGAGGCAAAGTGGCCACAAATGCAGGAATCCAAGTGGTGCAGCCACAAGCAAAGGAATGCGAGCAGCCACCAGAAACAGGAAGAGGCAAAGAAAAGCTTCTTCCCCAGAGCCTCCAGCAGGAGTGCAGGCCTGACAATGCCTTGCCTGTGAGCGTCTGGTCTCCGGAACTCTGAATGAATAAGCCTGTGTTGTCTGAAGCCAGCCACTTTGTGCTGATTTGTTCCAGCAACCTCAGGAAACTGATCCATGCTGAGCTGGAAGATGGAGACCTAAGCAAACAAGCAGAGGAAAGAAAAGCAAAAGGAAGAGTGAGAGCAGACAGAAACGTCAAATATAATATCCTCAAAGAAAACAAAATAAGAAGCAAGAGTAGGAGTCTAATAAAATAACAGACTCTTAGAAGCTAAGGCTACGGTGGCAGAAATGAACAATTCACAGAAAAGTTTAAAGACAAAGTTGAGGAAATCACATAGAAAATAAAACAGAAAAGCTAGAGAGGTCAATAGGAGACAGAAGATACGAAAAAATAAAGATAAGTCCAGGAGGTTCACCACCGAACTAATAATAGCTCCAGAAGAGATAACAGATGAAAGAGTAAAATGAAGGAATCAGAGATAATACAAGAAAATTTCCCAGAATTGAAAGACGTGAGTCTCCAAATTGCAATAACCTATTGTGTCAAACACCATGAATGGGGAAAAGACCACGACTATTGTAAGTGCCATTGCAGAAATGCATCAATGGACATTTTAAAAGATTATAATACAGTACAGGTGGAAATAAACAGGTTAAAAACCAAGTGTCCAATAGGAATCCGTTCTTATGAAATACGCAAGAGGTAATATGAAGCAGTGCCTTCAAAATACCCAAAGAAAAATATTTTCAACCTTACATTTTATTTATTTATTTATTTGAGACAGAGTCTCGCTCTGTCACCCAGGCTGCACTGCAATGGCGCCATCTCAGCTCACTGCAACCTCTGCCTCCAGGGTTCAAGTGATTCTCCTGCCTCAGCCTCCCGAATAGCTGGGATTACAGGCGCCTGCCACCACGTCTGGCTAATTTTTGTATTTTTAGTAGAGACGGGGTTTCACTATGTTGGCCAGACTGATCAAACTCCTGACCTCAGATGATCTGCCCACCTCAGCTTCCCAAAGTGCTGGGATTACAGGCATGAGCCACCATGCCCAGCCTTAACCTTAAATTTTATACTCAAACTATCAATCAAGTATAAAGGTAGAAAAAAAGACATTTTTAAACATAAAAGTCTCCAAAAATTCATCTCCCATATACTCTTTTATGGTAAGCTGTTAAAGGTTGTGATTCAGTAAAATGAAGGAATGTACAAGAAAGAAGACATGGTGACTTAGTGTAGGCTGATATGACAGATTACCATTGACTAACAGGGTAATAAATGATGGAAATCTATTTCTCACAGTTCTGGAAGCTGGAAGTCCAAGGTGCCAGAATGGTCAGGTTCTGGTGAGGCGCATCTTCCAGGCTGCAGGTTGTCAACTTTTTGCTGTATTCTCATATTGCAGAAGAAGGCTACAGAGATCACCCAGGCCTCTTTTATAGGAGCAATAATCCTATTAACAAAGGCTCCATGCTCTTGACCTAATTATCTCCCAAAGGCCTCATCTCCTAGTACCATCACATTCGGAGTTAGGATTCCCAAGTGTGAATTTTAGGGGAACACAAATATACAGTCCATTGCACAGATCCAGGAACAGAAAATTGACATACAAAATAGGTAAAAGGAACCGCCAGAATAACAGCAAAGGAAAGACCCAGGGTGAGAGCTGGGCAGTGGACCTGGAGGGCAGCCAGTTCAGAGAGAGGAGGACAGAGGGGAAATCAGTTATCTAAAGTCAAGGCATCAGGAGACAGCAGTGTACACAAGTCATTCAGAACTGTGGAAGTAAATGAAAGAAATATTGAACACAAGTGAAATTAATTGCCCCAGAAGAGTGAACTGGAAGAGGGCATGGGAGCAAAGATTGTTTTAAAGCTTCTAGATACAGTTGACTTTTTAAGCTTGCATTAGTCTCCTAGGACTGTCATTAACAAATTAACACAAGCTTGGCAGATATGGCCTTCTTTCTGTGTCTCTGTGTCAAATCTCCCCTCCTTTCTTTTATAAGGACACCACTCACTGGACTCAAGACTCACCCTAAATCCAGTAGGCACTCATCTCAAGGTCCTTAACTCAGTTACATCTGCAAAGCCCCTATTTCCAAATAAGGTCACGCAACAATCAGGTTTGGGATGTGGATGTACCTTTCTAGAGGACACAATCCAATCCACTACAAAGCTATATATATGAACTACTTTGAATATTTGTACTTATTTATTTAGCATGTGTATTTTAAAAGTTTTTAGCACCTATTTCCAAGGCGACTTCCAGAAAGAGATTTCCATGTATACTTCTACCAGCAATGAATGGAAGTCTCTGTTTTCCTTCACCTTTGCAAACACTACATATTATATTGTACGCACTCTTGGCCAAAATAATACACAAATGTTATTTTATTGTTGACTTAATGTGCCTTTTGGATTACAATGAAGTTTGGCACTTAAAAATATATTCATGTACCATTTGGTCTTCCTCTTTTGTAAATTACCTATTCATGTCCTTAGTTCATTTTATTTCTATTAGGACATTTATCTCATCCATATAAAATAAAAGTAAAAAGATGTCATGAAAACATTGTTTTAAATAGTCAAGTAAATGAAAATAACCTAAACTTTCAGTCACAGATATTGATTCACTAAATTATTATATTATTGAATTCCATTAAGCTATTATGTCATTACAGAAATGCGTCATTACCAAAATGCATCTAGCATGAGAAGTGATTACAATGTAGGTAAAATAAATAGATTAAAAACAGTGTATCCAGGCTGGGTGGGTGGCTCACTCCTGTAATCCCAGCACTTTGGGAGGTCAAGGCAGGTGGATCACCTGAGGTCAGCAGTTCGAGACCAGCTTGGCCATATGGTGAAACCCCGTCTCTACTAAAAATACAAAAATTAGCCAGTTGTGATGGCGCACACCTGTAATTCCAGCTACTCAGGAGGCTGAGACAGGAGAATGGCTTGAACCCAGGAGTCAAAGGTTGCAGTGAGCTGAGATCACACCATTATGCTCCAGGCTGGGTGACAAGAGCGAAACTTTTGTCTCAAAACAAAACAACAAAACAAAAAAACAGTGTATCTAATGGGACACTATTTTCCTAAAGGATATGTAATAGGCAATATTATAAACATTTATATAGCATTTATCATGTACCAAGCATCGTTTAAACATTCCGTAAGTATTACAACAATTCTGTGTAACGGGGTCTATTTTAATCCTTGTTTACCAAAAAGGAAACTGGAGCACAAAGAAATTACGAAACTTTTGCAAAGTTCACCATGAGTGGTGGAGCTGGGATTTCAATCTAGGTGGGCTGAGCCCAAAGCTGTGTCATTAACCACCCTCCCAGCTGCCTCTGTCCGTGTCAGTGCACAGGAGAGGACCCGTAACTGTGTACGCCAGTGAAGTTGCCATATTGTCTATGAATAGGAAGGACTATCGGTAATTTTTACGTCTTTTTACTTGTATGGGCTTCTAATTTTTCTGTAGTAAGTTTGTAATGCTATTCCAATTACAAACACTAAAAACTGGATTTTGGAAAACAAAGCACTACTCCTTAGCTTATTGTATAAGACTTGCTTTCAGCTAGTGGGAAAATCAAGAGACTTGGCTTCTAGTCCCAGCTCTGTTACTCAAGGCATGTGGATAAGTGCTGAATAAAATGTGTATTCATTGAGCATCTACTTTGGTGTTAAAACTATACGGACAGCATTTTGTGAGGCCGAGGCAGGCGGATCATGAGGTCAAGAGATCGAGATCATCCTGGCCAACATGGTGAAACCCCGTCTCTACTAAAAATACAAAAAATAGCCGGGCATGGTGGCACGTGCCTGTGGTCCCAGCTACTCGGGAGGCTGAGGCAGAAGAATCGCTTGAACCCAGGAGGCGGAGGTTGCAGT
>CAUYQU010032296.1:0-23114 GCA_963574635.1 Cheracebus regulus
TTTGTATTTGTGTCTAATGCACGTTTTAACATGATAGATGCAATGCATTGTGTAGCTAGTTTTCTGGAAAATTCAGTCTTTTAGGAATTGTTTTTCAGATCTTCAATAAATTTTTTCTTTAAATTTCAAAGAAAAAAAAAAAAGAAAAAGAAAAGTTCAGCCATAAGTGAGAGGTTAATTTCCTATAAATAACTAGAGGAAAGAGAAGGAAAAACATAACTTAAATAAAATAGAAAAAAAATAGGGAAGAATTGAAAAAGCAGAAAGCATTCAGAATGACAGAAGAAAACTGTAGGGAAATGTGAGTTTTAATGAAAAACTATGCTTGGCTCCATACAGGACACCCTTGAAAGTTTTCTAGTTCTACCCACTAGCTGTCTTTGAGTTAGTTCACAACTGTAAATTGTTGGTAACTAATAGCAATGCTAAGTAATTTTTGTCTATAAACACACAAATGATGCCTTGACCTGGTCAGTTGACCTACCGCCAACTTTCCCTCAACAAACAAGTTTGCTCCCATTTGTACATGCATGCGTATTCCTGATAGGAAAATGTCTTTGTTCTTCAGATTTTCTTTTGAACAAGAGAATCTACAGAACAGACACATTTTTCTAACAGGTTAGGGCATCCGTCTGGTTTGCTTGAGTATTAAATATTTAGTATGTGTTCATTTCTTTTTTTTATTAGTATGCTTTAAGTTCTGGGCTACATGTGCAGAACGTGCAGGTTTGTTACATAGGTATACACATGCCATGGTGGTTTGCTGCATCCATCACCCTGTCATCTACATTAGGTATTTTTCCTGGACAGGACTCAACTTTTTGCAAAATTTTTCTTTTAGCGAAACTGATCAGTTCTAATGAGTATAAATGAATTAAACTCTGAGCAGAAGAAAAACAAAGATATCCGACAGAATTAAAACAACATAATGGTTTAATTTTTTGCTATATTAAAGGAACTCAAAAGGTCCAAAAATAAAAGTTTAGGCAAAAATATCTTGGTCAAATTCAGATATGAAAACAACAGTTAGTAAAATTAGTATATGACTGAATAGAATTTATGTCAAATAATAATAAATAGGACAAATAAAGGCGGTGTAAGTATTTAAAATTTCAATCTACAATTAATTTACCCTGTAATAGATTCTGAATCTATCAATGAAAGAAATTATGTAGAAAATGGCAGAGAAACAAGGAGAAATAGTCAAGTTCAATAGCAGTAAGACTCTTTATTGAGATTTTCCTCTTATTTGACCCACAGAGCAGCCTAAATAAATAAATGAACAAACAAATGACTATCCAAGTAATAAAATTGACAATATTGATTTGTTAGTCCTAGATTAAATTTTATACCCTATAAGCAGTAGATGACATAGCTGTGGAGGTGTTCCTCTTACAAAGTAGGCTTGTAGTCTCAGAAAGTGTGAGGTGAACAGAACAGACCATTAGGTTCATTTTAAAAGAGAGTAATATATTCCACAGATATCCTCATCATGTCTTGAAATCGTATCATATCTTTGACTTTTATTGTTAACTTACTTAGCAGCTCACCATTGAAGCCTGCCTAAATGATTGATAGACTGAAAAATAAATCCAAAAAGTGGCTTTTTGATAAAAACAAATTAAAATAGATAAACTGCTAGATAATACAATAAAAGTAAAAATAGAAAATAAAGTGCCATACATGAGTTTATTTCTTGTTTAATAGTGAAGAAAAAATATGGATGATAATTTACACAAATGATGATATGTGAGGGCACCAGTTATAAGTTACATAATTGAAAATAATCTAAATGTTCAAAGACAGGCTATTATAGTACATCCTATTTTACATGTATTTAATCAAATGACATCCTGTCATTAAGAAACATATTGTAGAATAATATTAAATAGTTAACAGAAAATTTCAGTTTGTTAGAAAGTGAAAAAAAACCAAACAAAAATGCAGAGTATCGTTTTACATTTTTTAAAAAAGTAAAGATATGTATAAAATACATAATAAAAATATATACTCAAACATTAAAAATCAAATTTTCCCTAAGTGGAGCGATTACAGATTTTTTCCTTTATGCTCAGCTGTATGTTCTAACCTTAAAGACATATAGTGCAAGTTTAAAACGTTGCTATCTGCATTAAGAATGCCTTCTGTTTCCTCCCTGACCCACTCTCCTTTCCCTAGGAGTTTGCCCACCAGCTCATAAATGGGTGAGTGAGCTCTGTGGCATCCCTGGGCATGGCAGCAGCTGATGGGGCCAGAGGTACACACCTGCCCCAAGCTGGGCTCATTAGATCCTCTCTCCTGAGAATTTCAAATTGGGATTCAGAATCAGCAGTTAACTGTGAGAATGAGAATCACACAAACAAACCTGGGGAACAGGGGCTGTCATTTGAGTGTGGCTATTCAAAAGCCATTTGTACTGCTGAGCAGGCAGGAGAGTTTGGTCTGCCAAGAGAATAATCAATGGTAACAACAACAATAGATGTCATTCATTGTGTGCTCATTATGTGACAGGCAGTCTTCTAAGCATGCTGTATGGACTAATTCATTGATGGGCACATCTAACTTTTAAGGTAGATACTATCATCCTCATTGTACATGTGAGGAAACCAAGACACAGAGAGATTAGATGAATTAGAGAACAGTGCAGAGGGCAGAGAGATGAGGGACCACGTGGTCTCAGAGAGGCAGAGACCAGAAAAGTGGTTCCCTTGTGCCTCTGGGCATCGCAGGTCCTAGTTCTAGTCCCTTGTGAGGCCTATTTGTATTTCCTGCCATCTGTTTCCAAGAGATTACTCTGACTCCTTAAGCTAAACTCCTTGTTCTTCACAGGCTTGAGCGGATAACAGTTTCTTGCAGTTGAACAATCCTTGGCTAAGAGGGAGTATATGCTGGGGGTGACTACATATAAAGTGTCTTTGATATCTTTGAACTCTTCATGTTATCTTTGAAAACAGTCCAACAGAGGAAATAAAATATTGCTAGAATTCATCATAAACAACCACATACAATAAATGGCATCCATTCTCCCAACTCACAAATAATTTTAGAAAGTATTAAAAATATGCCCACTAAAAAGAGAGTACTTATTGAAAAACAGCCCTTGAGAGACTGAGGAAATCTCTAGGCACTCTCCCTCCTCTGCACAAAATGCATTTTATATAAATTTTTATATACTATTTTGGAAGAGTTCACATATTTTAGTGTGGCTACCAACTTTGGGATGAGAGGCTATTACTTAAAAAAATTGCAATTTTTTTTAGGTTGTGTATTTGTACAGTTTTTAGTTAATATTATCTAACCAGAGTGTTGAATGTTTTAATAGCTTCTCGTCTAACTTTGTCAATCTCTGGATGGAGGACAATTCATGGGAGCCAAAAGAGCATTGCTGGGGAAGGAATATAGAGACTGGAGCTTCGGAAATGACTATCAGTGCCAAGAAAAATAGTTACTGCAAGGTGTTAAAACTGGATAAGTAATTTCCTTTTCTGAGTCTCAACACTCAAACTCCTTTCTTCCTAGCTTTTAGGATATACAGTGGTTCCCTCTTATCCAGGGGGGTTACATTCTAAGACTCTAGTGGACACCTGAAACCATGGATAATACTGAACCTTGTATATACTACGTTTTTTCCTATACATACATACCTATGATAAAGTTTAATGTATAAATTAGGCATAAAAAGAAATTAACAACAATAAATGACAGTAAAATAGAACAATTATAATGCTATGCTGCACCACTACTCTTGCACTTAGGAGCCACTACTAAGTAAAACAAGGGTAACTGGAGCACTAGCACTGCAATACTTCAACGGTGGATCTGATAAACGAGACTGCTACTGAGTGACTCACAAGTGGGTAGTGTAGACAGCACAGATACCCTGAACCAAGGATGATTCACAACCCAGGCGGGATGGAGTGGGATGGTGTGAGATTTCATCATGCTACTCAGAATGGTGAGCAATGTGAAACTTATGAGTTCTTTATTTCTGGAATTTTCCATTTAATATTTTTGGACGGTGGTTGACTGTGGGTAACAGAAACCACAGAAATCAAAACCGTGGATAAGAGGACACTACAGAAAACTCTCTCCTTCTGGAGGTAATTTATGTTTCAGTATGGTGTTCGTCACAATTACTGAAAACTAGACAGACTTGCTTTGGAGCAATAGGATGTGTTTTTTCCCTCTGTGTTTCTTGTTTTGGTGTAGCAATGGCTATGTAAAACAGCTGGATGGATATTCTTACATAGAGGACTCAAAGAAAATTCAGTGGCCAAATACCCAGATGAAAAGAGAAGCATTCAGTTAATCATCTGGATGTTTTGTCTACACAAGGAGAAATTTGTGGATGTTTCCAAATATTTGAGAAAATATTTGGGAACATCCAGATGTTTGGCCTTATGCAGCTCAGACATTCAGATGTTTGACTAAATTTTGCCTTCCAACCGGATGCTTCGGTATCAAATAGACCCAGTCTTGGTTATAGTAATTACGCATTGTTAACTGGTGTCACAGAAAGTTATTTGGTGGAAATACATGACACACAAAAGTGTGGCGGTTACAGATAATCATAAACATTACTAGTGAGGAAAGAAGGAGGGAATCACACCTCTGACCAATCGGGATGCATCATCACTAATATAAATTGTCAACAGTAATGTTCTCTTTGCAGAAGGTCTAATAATTAGGAATAATAAACCTAAGCTGGTGGCTCTTACTGATGAAAACGAAGCCAGTAGCACTTGCAGTGTTTACAAAACTTGAAAGATGTAAAAAAGGAACATCCTCTGCTTTGAAATGAGTTGAAAATTCTAAACTTCATGGAAACGGGTTGAATGAGAGTTCAGTTTCCTCCTCTTATTTTAATGTGACCCTGCAGTGTCTCCGATTACAGTGTTCTTAAACTTGTGGGAATCAGTCTAATAAAAATACTGTAAAGAAATACAGCTCATCCCTCAGCTGTGGGCCGGCTGTGTAGATTACCATGGTGCAGGAGTCAGGATCTGCCTCCAGAAAGCAGACTCCGTTTTCTTCACAACAGTAACATGAACTTGAATGGAGGCGTTAAACGAGAAGATCATGTTTTAATTCTAATTAAGATTCTAAAATCTGATTTTTAGCCAACTTGTTGTTGGTGAAAAACAGCAATGCCATAAATAAAATAGCCACAGATGGACCTGGATATTTGTTATGAACAACCATCAAAAAATGCTTTTAATTGATTGATACTGAACAAAGGTAGTATTCAGCCAAAACCTCACCACTAGTCTTGTAATTATTTTTTAACCAATTCACCACTACATTCCAGGGGAACTTCAAGACATCCTACTGAGGTGCCTGGTACAACCTCTGCACCTGATATGTGTTTGACTTTGCATACCAAGCCTGAAATTGTTCAAGAAAATTAATCGCTTTTATACTTGCAAAAACCTGGCTGGAAAGGAACCTAGATGTGGTCTGGGATTCATTTTTAAAGTGAACAATCTTCAGAGAACCCGGGATTGGATTGTACTTAGGAATAATATGGTCTGTCATTGTTTGTAGGATGGGAATGACTGTTGCAAAGCCAATGCTAATTTTCAGGGAACTTATCCAGAGGATGCAGAAAGAAGAAACAGACCTTAAACTTTAAAAGCATTTAATATTTTAATTGCTTTCTGAATAATTAAACTCTGGTTTAATTTGAGAAAGCATCTCAAACATTTCTCATATCAGAGCAAAAGTTACCAAGTATGATTCAATTAAAAGAGATGCATATTTTTAAATACCTATGATACAATCAGCTTGTTTTTGTTTTTAAAGAAACAGAAAACATGACTTTGGTTCTAAAAATGCCTTCATGGGAGTAGAGGAGGAAATATAATTGCTACACAAATTGTATGGATTCTCCGGAGGAGTTAGCTATGATGTCTTTCTCTGATGACAACGATACTTTTCACCTTTACATGCCAAATAACTGGAAAATAATTTCCATGCTTGGAAGCGTGATAGAGGAATTGGAAATAATCAGTGTCAATTAGAAAGACCTTGGATCATTGGGAATGCCTATTGGAAGGGATAAGATCATGCTAGATACAAACAGATGGCTTAGGTGAGAATCCTGCTTTGTCTCCCTAGCTTCCTGACTTCATGTAAGATATATAACATCTCTATGCCTCGGTTTCCTCATTTGTGAAATGGGGATAATAGTAGCAGTACATAGTTCGCACGACTACAGCCAGGGTTAGATAACAGTATATGTAAAGCTTTTAGATCAATGCATGCTATGTAACGTTTTAATCCAAAGCACATGAACCAAACTGCATTGAATCAAAAGTTTCATGAAAATTTGAGATGAGAATGAGAACTGAATAAGCCATATCATAAGAGGCTGTGATCAGAAATAAAATGAGGTATGTTTTGACACTTAATGACATCCTAAAAGATTGGGCGGCAGCAAGATGTACACACGTGTCTGCAGAAAATGTGGTGAGGAGGTGGGGGGTTGGGCAAGGGAGATCAATCTCACAGCTTTCAATTAGGATTCTGTGGGTGGGGAAGAAAACTAGAATTTGCAGGGAAGGAACTGGCTGATATTATTATTATTTTTTTGATGCAGCATTTCAGAAAACATAATCAATGGCATGCGTCCAGTTCCCATTTAGTAACCAAAGAACTAGCTGCAGCTGTTTTTTATGCCTGGTGGTGCCAGTTTGATAGTGTATAATCATATTTGCATAAAGATAAAAAGGAAGGTGTTATAGAACATAGTTAAGCCTATGGTTTCACCATGAATTAAAGGTAATTTCAGACTAATTAGGTATAATTTGTTAAGGAATTCTTCCCAGCAATGATGACTCTGATTTTGTAATTACAGGACAATGCTTACTGTGGCTTTCAAGGCAGGAGAAAGCACACCCGAGGGGGTCGTGTCCCACACTAGGCAGATCTAATGGTGCCACAAAAGACAGGTGTTTTGTCAGATTTCAGCCACACACTTTCACACCTGCAACACATTAACTACCACAGCAATGTTAATGAAGACCAGGTGCCTGTTCTCCAGCTTAAATGAGGAACTGGCATGAGAGTTGCTGTTTGCTACCTGACGTCTATCCCTGAGTCTCTGAAAGCTGTCCTTCTGATGGAAGGGGAAGGTGAGTGGAGTAACAGGCTTTTGAGCACTTCTGCCTTGTTCCCTTTGAGTTGTGGGATGGAGATACTGAAACACTGGCCTTCGCATTATGGTAGTGACCTCTTTACCCATCCATTGAATTCCCCGTCAGTTCCCTCCCTAAAATAGTGGAAAACATTCTTACAGCACTAAGTATCTCCAGGTTTTCTGTGCTGCTATCCCTTTTGTGACAGAGTTAGGCCTCTGAGAGTCCTGAAAATAGCTGATCTGCACAATCTACAAAATGGATTTCTGGAAAGTGCTGTGTTATCAGCTGCTACCAGGGAAAGTTTGATTGTAGCTACTTGAGTCTTTTCAAATTTGAAGTTTTGCCATTCCATCCGGAAATGAGTAATGGAGGCCTTGAGCAAGCCTTTTCACTTTAATAAAACACAAGGTTTTCATTGTGTGGGGCTACATCATTTTAATGCTCTCTGTTATGAAATACAAAATCTTTTTCTTCCTCCCTGAAGAAAAAAACTCAGCGGCAAAGCTTTTCCCTCTTTTTTCCTCCTTTTCTTTGTTTCACCACTTTGAGCTGCAGTTGTCTGCTCCCTGCAATTTCCAGCAGTTAAGTGAAAAGCTAATATTGTTTCAAACACACACACACACACACACACACACACACACACACACACATACACACACACACACACACACACACACACACACACACACACACAGGAATCGAAAGTCAGGGAAAGAATGAGCAGGTCTAGGTTCTCAGCAGTGGAATATAATTATCTAACTCATTACCAGTGACTTCTGGCCCATGACAAAACAGCCTCTTCACCCTGGAGGATGGAAGGATGGACAAATATCAAAATGCTAGACACTGTCTTTAAATTTCAGGTCCTAATTAAGTTAAAAAAGAATGGAATCACAGACTTTTAGAGTCGTAGATCTGGGTGGGAAAAGGATGGTTGAAATCCAGATTTCTTTAACTCTTCAGTCCCGAAAGTGAATATATTGAGCAAACCTTCAGAAATGGATACTCATACTCTTGAGGTGACCTGCTAGTAACATAGATTCAAACCATTCATTCCAGGTCATTCTGCAGTGGTTTTCAAGGTGTGCTTGCAATGAGCTTATGTAAGATTTTCAAGAGGCACCCTTGAGGTACCAATATAGCTGGGAAGTTTCCAGAAATCTCTGGCTTTCCCATTCCATGTTCCCCCACCACCAAGTAAAGCAATTTTATTTTTCAATTTACTTTATTGATTTGGTGTATACCAATGGTTTAATATATTAATTTTTTTGGATTCATACCCAAACCTTTGGCTATATCTGCCAAAGAATACCCTATCTTATGGCAGAAAACACTTGTGCCTCTATCAAGTACTCAAGTATTTGAGCAAATCCAAATTCTTCATGTAGACAATGTTAGCCTTGTATGCAGATTCTCATGAAGGCCAGTCCTATGCACAAGTGCTAAGGCATTTGGACAGAGTTGGAAATCATATCATTTTTTCAGTGTTTCTAGCAAGCTTCATGTCTAAAGCAAATGAATTCTTAACGAATGCTGCTAAACATTTGGACTGTAGGTACTGATCAGGAAACTCAATTTCAAATCCATGACTCCTCAGTCTCATTAAAAGCCCAACTGAGATCACTGACATTTGAAAGATTATCTCAGGCTTTACTTTTCCGTGTATGATCTATGGACTGGCAGCAGTGACATAATCTGAGAGCTTGTCAGAAATGCCAAATCTCAGGCCCCAACTCAGACTTACTAAATCAGAATCTACATTTTAAAAAAACTCCTCTGCTGTTGCCTATTAAACATATGCCTAGTAAACTTTAAATAGCGTTGTGATCATGTGTTCTTCTAGATCAGAAATTCTTAATTTGGGGTCCATTGAGTCCACAAATTGGCCTCAGGTTTAGCAACTCACTGCAATCAAATGCAAAATTGAATCTGTGTGGAGGTGTGACTATGTATATTTGTATTTTAACCTATAGATCTTTTTTTTTTTTTTTTTGGTAAAGAGGGTTCATGATTTTTCAGCTTTTCAAAAATGCTTCAAACTATAAAAATAAAAGACTACTTCTTTATCGTGGCCAGGCACTTCTCTGGGTAGTGTGCTGGGACAGAGCTCCAGACATAAAAATGCTATCATAAAATTATAATTGAATTGAATTTTCTGAGCTTCTGCTGAGTGTAAAACTAAATTGTTTTTGCATCTTCTGCAAACAGCTGTTCAAGTTTGTCCACAGTGTTGTTCAGTATTACTTACAGAGTTTTAGGGCATGAAAAAAAGACATGTCCGATGGACCATTATGCTGCTTTTTGTCAGACAATGAGCACTCTATAATTTCCTGTCTCCTCCCCACTCCTCCCCACCTTTTTTTTATATACGAGGTTCGAAAAAGCTCAGAACGATTATAAATATGACTCTCGAAAGAAAATTTCTGGGAGAGATCTGGGAAATAGTTAATGAGTACTGCATAGCAGTAACAACTGAAAGTGCCGGAAAAATAAGAATTGACAAGGATGAAAAAATGGCATTTAACACAGAGAGCTAAGAATTAAAGTATGTACCTAACAACGATTGGACTCTGTTTTCTTGCTTCTTGGTCTCCAATATCATGTATAGTGTCTGGCCACAGCTACTTGGAGAATATCTTTTGTCAAACAAATACTTACTAAATGCCAACTCTGTGGTAATGTGGAATTATAATTAAGAGATATCTTAAAATCAGTCTGTCTGGATTTCAATTCCAGCTCCACTCTTCAGAGCTACAGGGTCTTCTCCCTGTGTCTAAATGAAGATAACAACAGCACCTAATCTATAGGCCTGTGATGAGGGTTATATTAGTTAATGCACGTAAGTTCTTAAAACAGTTCCTGTCATGTAGTAAGCACTCAGTAAGTAGTGACTTACTGAGTACTTAGTATTACTAGGTACCTGGCACTTCTCTAAGCTTTGGGGAAATGAGAGCACAAAATATCCCATCCTAGATCTCGTAGGTCTCTTATCAGGGAAAAATAGATATTCAGTAATTAATTTTACAATTGATTACTGTAAATTGTGATACATGCTGTGGATGGAGAAATATAAGCTGCTTTTAGGAAGACCTGACCAGAGATGGAAGGTTAAGAAGTTTTCCCTGAGGAGGTGAGTTTAGGTGAAGGGGAATAGGGAATGGGAGAGGGAGGGACCCAGGTCCAGGGGACTGGAGCTCAGCAAGTGGTCAGCAAAGGGTGTACAGGAAGCTGATGAGGTAGACAGGGTCTGGGTCATGCTGCGCCTTCTGGAGAGTCTTGGCCTTTATGAAATTTTTAGGTGTACAGAAAGGGTTTTAATCAAGGGAATGACATGAACAGATTTAAATTTTTAACATATCTCTCCAACAGGCATGGGGAAATTGATTGTAAGTAAAATAAGAGTAACTGTGGAGATGTGAGTTAGGAAACATTTACTAACTCATGAAAGAACTAATTGTAGCATTTTGTAGAATGTTAGCAGTGAAAGAAAAAGAATTAGATGAACTGGAGAAACATTTAGTAGGTAAAGTTAAGGAGTACTTGGGGCTTGACAGAGTCCTGATTGAATTGTATTGTGCTTTCCCCTTTTTTTTCTTCAAGACAATAGGAAACATTCAAAAATGACTTTATTTCTTTATTTTTCCTTCAACTGGTAGACACAGACCTATCTACTCTCACAGGCTTCCCTTAGCTTCATATATGACCCTTTACATCCTCCCATAGATCCGTATAAAATTCATATTGTAAATAGCCTTCTCATGTAAGACTGCTCCTGTTCGTTTCAGGAGGAAACTCATTTATGCTTATAAGACAAAGCCTCTCTTCTCTGTTGACACTTCCTGAAAGCTTTTGAAGTTCTTTGAGGTGCCTGGGGTAGGTAGGACTAGATAAATTCTTACTTTTTCCTTTCTTAGAAGGAATATAACAATGCATTCTCATCGTTGTGATATACACACAGGATGTTAGTTATTATCCATCTCCACCTGCTTAATGTTGAAAAGGTAGGGGAAAAACCCACCCCTTCATTAAGCAGGTGGAGAAGGATAATAACTAACATTCTGTGTGTAAAACCTTTGCTTTTGTTTTCCTTGGGGGATACAAGCAGCGAAGAGCCCAGTTAGTCAGAATTCCTAGTGTGTTTGCTTTCTACATATTATACATTTGAGCATATTTAATCTTAATCCAGGACTTCCACTTCCTTATTTCATCGTGGAAGGGTTGACATGATAACAATTGTTGTTTCCCCCAAAAGAAAAAGAAGATAGTTGTAAGAGGAACTAAAAACATATCAAGTAGGTTACAATATTAAGAGTAACAAAATGGTAACTATAGATGACTATTAGAGAGACTAGCACTTACCAGGCGCCTGTAACCACCTTCTGAGGATTATTATTCCCAGTTGCCTAGGAAACCAGGGCACTCCATTAGGTTTCTGTTGGCCCTGATCCTAAGGCAGCTCCCACCCCTTGGTTTTGTGGGATTTTTCTGGCTCTCTCCTACCCTGTACCCCATAATCCCACCTCTGTGTTTCTGTGCAGAACTGTCTGTCCTTAAATATTGTGTTTCCTGTTTTCTTCTCCAGACCACTTTCTTCTGTCCTCCCATTCCCTGAGGCTCTTCTCTTTAAGGTGATGGCCAGGAAATCAGAGAAAAGAATGCATTGACATGTGAATGACTCTTTTCTTTCACAATGGCATTGTATGAGAACACAGTGAAAGAACCCCAGGTTGTGCCTCTGATACACAGACAGCGCAGCACCTTGGGATGCAAAGATGGGCAAAAATATTTTTCAGACCCTATTAAATGATGTCCTATTGATGGCACTCATGGCTCAATAATCTGTTGGTTTTTTCATTAAGTAAATAAGGTGAGGGTTTTGGGTTCCTGGCCCTCACCCAGACTGGGTTTGCACAGCCCTGAAATCTGAGCTGGATTCTGCCGTTTCTCCAGCAGCACTTAATTGTTTTTAATTATCCCTCCACTGAAGCTGAACCATCTCTCACCCAGGTCACACCACAGAACATGGCTCATAAGTTTTACGAGCCACCTTGTGTATCCCATCCATGTGTTCAGCCACCTTTTCCGACCGTGAACAATCCATCAGCCAGCTAGCTATCCCTGTCCCTGAAAGGGTCTGGATGCTGAGAGTGAGAACAGGCTGTTCTTGGTGTCACTATGTTGACAACCATTGTACCAGGAAGCCTGGAGATGAACTTGAGGCTTGAATTTTAAATCTGAAGGTTGCACATGAATTGAACTTTGAAATGGTCTTCCTTTTTTTCACCTATGAACATAATCAAATTTGAGAAAACTAAAGGGGTTTGGATTTCCTAAGTCTAATTCTTTGGCTAAGCTGTGAGTTCTCACTCTGAATCTCTAGTAAGATCTGAAGCACCAGGTCTAAGTCCTCAACTGAACTCGGTAAATACTTGTAAAATAAATGAAAAGCCCAATATTTATGGGCAGCTTGCATAGTGAGGGTCCTTACTTATAAGAGGATTTAACAGAAACCTATAAGATCCAAAATGTATCTTCCACTGGCCCTGTTTAATATCTCAACATAGGTGTCTTCAGTCCCTCCCTCCCTCCCTGCTTTCCTCCCTCCCTGCTTTCCTCCCTCCCTGCTTTCCTCCCTCCCTGCTTTCCTCCCTCCCTCCCTCCCTCCCTCCCTTCCTTCCTTCCTTCCTTCCTTCCTTCCTTCCTTCCTTCCTTCCTTCCTTCCTTCCTTCATCTTTCTGAGTGAAGCTTAGAGAAGGGAGGTGAAGAGTTTACCGTCAAAGGGGCTCAATGGCTTAATTCTGAGAATTTTGACTTTTTTTCCTTTCTAGATTGACCATAAAGGCATCCAGGAATATGCGTCTCTTTATCTGTAAAAGATACCAAGTCAAAATACAACTGATAGATACACCTCTCCTCACATAAATTGATTAGGTAGTTGTCTCAAGTAGGGTTTGGTAAGAGCTGTGTTTCCCAAAGAGGGTTGTGGGTACCATAGATATCGGCAAGATGGCTTTTAGTGGTCCCTAAATTAATGACTTTTTATTGTTCTAATCTAGCATTTATTATTCTCTTCTATTGCTTGCAAGTGATACTGGTTTCCATTTAGCAGTGATGAAAAATTTCCATTAAAAATGTATTTTAGTTAAGGAAAGTAAATCATTAAAAGAAAAATATTAATAACAATACCAGGAAGTGATAACTGAAAATGTCAAGTCATGAAATATGCTACGTAAGTGATTGGACTTTGGCAATCTCTGGGATAGAAGATGCAGCGATTTGAATAATGGCTAGAGGGAGCTATAGAAGGCAAGGCACTCAGTGGAAGGTGTGGGGTGGGAATGGAAAGAAGCAGCGGGTATCTATACCCGCTAGCTTAAGAGCGTGCAAAGGAGCTGACAGGCTGATGTCTGCAAGCAGTCCCTTTCTTGCGGAGGAGCAGTGGTTTCAGAGTGAAGCATGGTGAGGCCACCTGGTGTGGTGAGAGAGATCTCCACTCTCCTAAATACCCAGCTCCACGGGGAATGTCTGCACCAGCCCTGGCAGCATAGAGCTCCAGGATTTTTTCAGCTGGCTATTTCCCTACCTCCTCCTACATCCGAACACCATTTCCCCATTTTCAGTTCCACCAGAGAGATTCCTCAAGGCTTGAGTACTTCAGATGAAATGATTTTGACACCAAAATTGCTTTATGCTCACCAGAGAATGTCCTATCCACTTGGAAATAAGGCCTATTTGAATTTTCCCTCTTTGTCCTTCCAAATGTCACTGGATGAGGGAGAGGACTTGGCAGAAGAATGCAGTCGGTTTTGGCAGAAGCATCCAAAAGCCTCAGATCCCCTGATATACAATATAAGCTGTGGAAGTGTCCAGTCTTTGAATCTGTGTGCCTCTGTGGGACTGTCGGTGGGGGTGGGGGTATGGGTTTGGGTGCATGTTTGTGTAAAGGGCAAAAAAGAATCTTTGTTGGGATAAAGAAAGGCATACAACAGGGATCAGCTAGACAGCCAATCCTGAGGGAGGGAGGGAGGGAAAGGGAAGACTGTAGCCAACTCCAAATCAGTAAATGCAAATTGCAGCAGAAGGTTGACCTTTTACTGTAACCGAAGTCAGCTGCAGGTTGTAACCTCATGCCGTTAATCATAACCCAGCATACCTCTGGTAGGCTCTCCCATTGGCCTTGATCTCATCCTCCCTGTCCACCACTTCCCTCCTTAGTCCCCACTTCATTGAAAGGCTCATGTTGCTGCACTCGGAGATGAAATGCCTTTAAAAGTAACGGCTCTTATAGGGCTGGAGTCAATTCTGTACATTTCACTTTTTTGCAGAAGAAATTGTCTTGTGTTGAAGACTGAGATGATCAGAGAAGGCCCATTAAAAAAAAATTCGCTGAAACTTAGATGAACAGAGTCCTTAACCGAAAAAGTAAAACATTCAACAGAGAATGGAATGTAATAATGCACCCCCACTCTCCTTTTGGAAAAGGTTTGCAAGGATTTTTGTTGCATGACTAGAAACCTACAAAAATACAATTTAAAAGTAGATGTATAAAGGAAATATAACCCAGAGAAATCTGTGCACAGGTCAAGAAAGAAACTTGGATAATTGGTCTAAGAATAATTTGAAAATTCTGGGCCCTTCTTTCTGTTTCATTTCTTGTTGGCTTGTTTTAGAAAATCAGTATTTACTTTGTGTGAGAATCTTTGTTTTTTACCTCAGTTAAAAGAATGGAAAACTGCAGATAGACATTTTATACAGATAGCACTGGCTGTACATGACATGTGTGGTGGCACAGAGTTCTGTGCTTAGAAGGGGCCGAGTGCGGTGGCTTACTCCTGTAATCTTGGCACTCTGGGGGGCCTAGGTGAGTGAATCGAAGGTCAAGAGATTGAGACCATCCTGGCCAGCGTGGTGAAACCTGGTCTCTACTAAAAATACAAAAAATAGCTTTGTGTGGTGGTGTGTGCCTGTAGTCCCAGCTATTCAAGAGGCTGAGGCAGGAGAATCGCTTGAACCCGGGAGGAAGAGGTTGCAGTGAGCCAAGATCATGGCACTGCACTCCAGCCTGGTGACAGAGCAAGACTCTTCCTCTCAAAAAAAAAAAAAAAAAAAAAAAAGGGTGCTGCACTTAGTTCAATGCTCTGCTGTGAACATCCTGAAGCCCTGAGTAACCTGAAATGAATAACCCCACATTTTCATTTTGTACATTATGTAGCCCTTCTGGTGTAGAGGCACTGGAAAGTGAAAGCTATAAATGGCTGGTGAAGCCAAAACAAAACTTGGAAAAGGTTGATGTCTTCTGGGCTAATATTGTTAGTGGAAGTAGTTAGAATAAAACAAACATGCTGAGGCTGGTCTTCTCCTTAAAACACAAAGTTGTACAATTATCTCAGCCATGTTTTGGTACTTGGAATGATTAACTGACCCATAGAACACCAGATTTCCCACAGTTTACTTTGTTTAGCTTGTCCAAAGGCTCTTGATATTTTCCTATTTTAGTTCATCAGTTCCTATATTAGATAAACATCTAATATGATCATGATACTATTTTAAAATCACATAAAATAGCAAAGACTAAAACACAGCCATGCCCTCAGGAAAATTTCTCTGTAGGGAATGATACAATTAAAAATTGCAAAAACAAAATCTGACACAAGCTTAAAAGAAAAAATGCATTGAGATACAACAAATGTTTGAGAACAGAGGAAGGAACTATAGCTCTAATTGGGAGGATGAGGAAAGGCAGCGAAGATCATGATATACATAAATGCGTGTGTGTGTGTGCGTGTGTGTATAGTTTCAATATACAGAGAAGTGATCAAAGGATATTTTTGGAGCAAGGAATGATGTAAATAAAGATACAGGGAAGGGAGAAGAAATGGCATTTTCAGGCAGCAGTGGCTAGAACAGAGTGACTGGTGTTGAGAGGGAGGTGATATTGGAAAGGAGATAAGGCCAGATTGCGGTGTGGGCAGTTTATTTAGTAACAGCTGCTAATGGAAATGGGGCTAATGGAATAGGAGAAAAGTCATGTAGGTCTACTAGTTTTTTAATACAGAAAAAAATAATCAAAACTGTCACTTTAGTCTCACCAGGTAATTGAGATTAGGGCCAAAAGAGACCATGCAGAGAATGTGAATGTCCCAATACAAACAGACCTATGGTGCATTCCCTAACAGTAAGGATCAGTCTACCATGTGGTCTTACTGGGAGAAGGAGAAGAAAGAAGAATCTTCTCATTCCTATTCAGTCTTAATATTGAGGTTCACCTTAGGACTTTCCCAAAGGTGAACAAACTTTGGGAACTGTCCTTAAACACCTCCACCAGTGGTTGGATGCTTTTCTGTGTCCTGAAGATATTGATTCACTTTCCATAGCACCTTCATTTGAATTGTTATGAAAGAAATATGTAAAAACCATATGAAAATGTTTGGAGTTGAAAACCAACAATGTACAAACTGTGTATTCAAAGCACTTATTTTGTATGTAAATATAAATGAATGGATGGATCCATGTATGGGTTTATGCTGGTATGAAATATACCAAAGTTTTAACAGTGATGATGTTATCTTTACATGCCATTATTATGGGTGATTTTTATTTTGAATGATTTTCATTTTTGGCTTGATTTTGTTTAGTTTTTGAAGATTTTAGAGAAAAATGCATTATCACTGATTAGATTAAAATTCCATTTCAGGAGCATGGATGTATTTTGCATTAAATCCATCCGCAAAATGAATAATCATTTTAGAGAATATTTCATGATGTTGTAGTGTGTCCATCCTGAATCTTTAGTGCCATGTGGTGCAGTGTGTCATGATTCAGTTTATTAGGAAGACCAGTAGATACGATGCTGAATAATCTGATGTTGCTTGGCTAGCATAGCAATGTATTTGGAATTTTTTTTCTTTACATTATTTGTTCTACCTTTAGTTTTATAAAAATATTTTCCAGGCTACACTTTGACAGTGGGATTTCAAGTTGTAAAAAGTTCCTTTCAAATTTTGGATACAGAATTTACTATTGCCCCAGGATTTCTTGGAAGAGAATTAGAAGAGTTCTGTTTTTCTTATGAAACATATTCAAAGAGATGAATTACTTTTCCATGCAATAAACTGAATTAAAAAGTGAGATGCAATATCAGTGATGATGTGACTGCTCATTTGGAGATGTCCCACTCAAGCAGCTCAAATAATTTCCTGTGTTATGTCTTGGGCCAAAAGGCTATTGAAAGAATATAATTTCAAAAATGCAATGTCTGCTGTGAGAATGTCAACTATTGACAGTGTATTCAGCATACTTATATATTAATTTGAATTTCATCCAGGTTCACATACTTGTTCTAGGTATTTTTAATTGTGATTATATTAGTAAGTTATTTCTAGTTCCTAAGTGGTTTTTAGTTGATTATATATGACAATAAACACATAGATGTTAGATTGAGTCATATGATATTATAGGTAAGCTTCTTTGTTACTTATTTTGATAAATCATGAAATGTTTACATTTTGCCTCATATACTTTATAATTTATCTGTTTACATGTATTGTACATTTTCTGAACTATTTGATATAAATTGCATGCATTGTGCCCTCTTACCTCTAAATGCTATAGTCTGTATTTCCTAAGAAGATAAGAAATTAGGAGCGATTTTCTAAGAAGAGATATCCTCTCTTCTACCCACAGAACCATTACAAAATAAGAATATCTGACATTAATACAATGCTCTTATTTAGTTCATAGTCCAAATTCATATGTTGTCAATTGTCTCAACAACATCCTTTATAAAATTTTTTCCTGGCCAGCATCCACCCTAGGGTCATGCTCTCTATTTGTGTCTCTGTAGTCTCTGTTAATTTAGAATGGTTGCTCCGCCTATCTTTGTCTCTCTTGACCTTGTTATTCAAGACTTCAGGCCAGTTGTTTTGCAGAATGACTCTCAGCTTGTGTTTGCCTGATGTTTCCTTATGATTAGAGTTGGACTATGCTTTTTATATATAAAAAAAAAACCACAGAAGTGATGGGTGTTGTTTTGTCCTTCTCAGATCATCCTACCAAGAGGTAAAATATATTAGTTGGTCCCAGTGTTGGCGGTGTTAACTTTCATCAGTGATTAAGGTGGTCTCTGTCAAGTTTCTCCACTCTAAAATTCTATTATAGAGTTATCCTTTATAAGTAATAAGGAATTTGTGGAGAGTTAATTTGAAACCGTGTGAATATCCCAATCCCCATCAAACTTTCACCCATCCATTGGGGATTTTCTAACCCCATCATTCTGTTTGCCTTCGTTGACTGGTGTTGTACTGTAAGGAAGAGGTTTTTCCTTCTCCAGCCTGTGTTTATTTCTGCATTAATTTATTTTTGTAAATACAGTATTCAGTACATTTCATTCTTCACTTGATCTTAGCCAAAAGGCTGAGAAGTGATCATTTTGATTTTTAAAATGGCAGTTTTATGTGATTCAGCCAAATACTTTGTTATGCTTTTAGACTGGCAACATACCGAGCATGTATCTTCATAGCCCATTATATTTTCAATAATTAAAAATATATTATTCATTGACTTATTCTAAATTATGGCACATTCTTTACTTGGTGACTATTTCAGTCTCAATTTTGATTGTCGATATTAAAACCTCTACTCATTCCGTTTACTCACAATAACACATTTCACTCAGCCTGTGTTGAAACAGCTGTAAGGTGAGCCCTTAGTGTAATCTAGTCTATATTGAAGGCAGTGTGAGTTGTGGATGTATAAATATGAACAATGTTTTTAATGCTCTTTCAAATATTTTGTTTTCATAAAGTCCCTGTTCTGTTTTTAAAACTTAAAAGTCGATAACCATAATTTTAGGGAGGATAGAAATAATTTGAACTCATCTGGTAAAATTAAAAGCCCTGTTCTATTTTTAAAACTTAAAGTTGATAACCATGATTTTAGGGAGGATAGAAATAATTTGAACTCATCTGGTAATAAATGCAGAATACAACCTTCTCCTTCAGCCAGTTTACCTGAACATTTGTGGTAGGTAGTTGTCATTTTTTATAACAGTGAAAAAATAGAAGTATTAAATATAATTATTCAAAAGAATCGTCCCCAAATTGAATGTGTTTTAAGTTCCACTTACCTTTCGTTTTATGTCTATAATCTAAGACATGTAAAATGTTAGAAGATTTTTGTATCTTCAGCACTTCTTGAAGATTCTACATGTCTTTTGAGATTCTGCATGTTGTCTTTAAAGAGATCAGAGTTATATTTCTTTAATAGTGAGGGTTATATATTTAAATTAAGAAAATAAAGGCAAAAAATACTCATTCATAATGTAAAAATAATACAGTCATACACCAATTAATGGCATTCCGGTCAATGACATATTGAATATATGACCGTGGTTTCTTAAGACTATAATACGACATTTTTTTTGTATTTTTTCTATGTTTGGATACACACATACTTACCTATCATTACAATTGCCTACAGTATTCAGTACAGTAACGGGCTGTAGAGGTTTGTAGCCTAGGACCAATAGGCTATACTACATAGTCTAAGTGTGTTAGAGGGCATATTATCTAGGTTGTGTAGATACACTCTATGATGTTCACACAATGAAACACCTAAGGACACATCTCTTAGAAGATATCCCATTTTTAAGTGACATATGATGGAAGTACCTACATTGTAATTTTTATAAGGATTAAATGAGATATTTGTAAGACACATAGCTCACACTTGTTACCTATTACATAAAATGTGAGCTATTTATTTTTATTACTCTAATTCTTAACATAGTAATTGCTATGGATCTTAATTTCTTTAAAACCTCAAAAGGTAATTTCTGTAGTGATATAAAAAGAAATTGATGTGAATAACTGTTGCATGGAGTAGTTGAGAGAATATGAAATTTCAGTGTTAGATTGTGTGTTCCATTCATCCCAATGGGTTTTAATTCCAGTTACAACACTTCTTAGTTGACGGGAAGGCCAGTTTCACAATTTCTTAGTTAACCTATCTTTAAGAGGCAGGGTATGAACAATAGCATCACTTTCCTATGGAAGAATGTCTCAAGTGGTCTAGCCAGGAAAGGCTAATAGACAGGAGAGCCCTTGGTGAATATCTGGAGTGGAGGTCAGAGAATCAGAGAGGAGAGACAAGAGGAGGAGCAGGGTGTCCTTGTGGATGGCAGGAGGTGGTCCTGACTAATTGCTTGTGGAGACATTAACTGTAAAGTGAAATGCTATACAACTCTTTCATAATTTTCAGTGGTGGGCTAGCTCCATTTAAAGAGACTGGCCAGACCAGGTGCAGTGGCTCACACCTGTAATCCCAGCACTTTGGGAGGCTGAGGTGGGTGGATCACTGGAGTTCAGGAGTTTGAGAGCAGCCTGGGCAACATGGCAAAATCCCATCTCTATTAAAAATACAAAAATTAGCTGGGCATGGTGGCAGGTGCCTGTAATCCCAGCTACTCAGAAGGCTGAGGCAAGAGGATCGATTGAACTTGGGAGGCACAGGTTATAGTGAGCTAAGATCGTGCCACTGTGCTCCAGCCTGGGTGACAGAGCAAGACTCCCATCTCAAAAATAAAAATAAAGAGACTGGCCAAAATTATACTCTGAGGACCTTTGGGCCTCAGTTTCCTCAACTGTGACATGGAGAAAATTTCTATTTACAGAATTGTTGTCAGGACTGTGTGCTTGATACCTTTAGGCACTCACAAACAGTCCTGTCAAGCACCTACCATAAGTCGGTAACCCAGATTGTTTTCTGACTCACTTCATTTCCTGACATGGCTGATGTCTTAGCTCTACAGACGCATATTTGAGTCGGTTTGTTGGTTCAGTTGTTGCTTGTCCAGGCTGAAGGCAGTTTGCATGGGAAGTAGTAGCTTGTGTCCAGGGAAGAAATTGTGAAGGGCTCACAGGTGGCAGTAAGCAGGAACCTGGATGAGCAATGTGTTAAGAATTGGTAGTGTTTTGGCAGCATTCCTACAAAAGAGGAAGATTTGATTTTTGAAAGGGTTCTTGGAAGAAGAAAATGTTCTTTGGAAGTGTGATTACAGCAATAGAATGGGAAGATGAGGAGGGAGAGTTGGATGATAGAGAAAAAAATTTTTAT
Organism: Cheracebus regulus; assembly: GCA_963574635.1. Classification (NCBI taxonomy): domain Eukaryota; kingdom Metazoa; phylum Chordata; class Mammalia; order Primates; family Pitheciidae; genus Cheracebus; species Cheracebus regulus. The sequence continues at coordinate 21,252 of CAUYQU010032296.1, forward strand.
AACTGAGTGAGGGAGTTATTGAGGAGGATAAACTAAGGAACAGAACCAAAGGAGAGGAACAGAGATGGGAACCTCAGGAAGAAAAAAGCTTCAATGTTGGAAATAAAGTACAGTTTATTCCATTAACTGCTCCAGCTAGCCCTTGGTTGAATTCTAGTTAAAATAAGATATTTTAAAGTGTGAACAGACATTTCCTTTAACTATCCACATTTACAGCTTTTCTACATAAAGTCCAAGGCTTTAGCCACAGTATGATAAACGTAGCCAGGTATCATTAATCAGATTAGATTTTTATGTTAAACTTTTCTACGGTATGAAAATGTATTTTACAAAAAAAATTTTTGTGTCTGATTTTCTCAGGTTTTCTACGAAATCAAAAGTATACAACATTTGTCTTTATTGGAAAAATATTGTCCAACTTATAAGACTTTATAATATATTTTAAAAGTATGAGAATGAGATGTATTGAGACAAGGCTGAATGTGTCCTGGGAGACGGAAGGCCTTGATCTTAGCCGTTGGGTTATTACTCATTAGCTATGAAACTGTATGTTCTCTTCCTGGTACAATAAGGGTGATATAAGGTTTGATAGTGGAAGATCCCATGTCGCCTCCCCACCTCGGTGTGGTAAGAACACCTGGGGGTTCTACGCAGGGGCGAGCCAGCTGGAGGGTTCTACTCTCTCTGATACATCCTGGGCAACATCAACTTTAAAATTTTTAACAATAGTTGGGCATAACAGTTATTCTTCAGATAGTCTTATCATTCCTTTTTAAGTGCATTTAGGACTGTAATAGGCATTATCAAAAATCTAAGGATGCATTGTGCAGAGTTTAAAGGTCACATACGCAATCACACACATTTGTTCACTTTCTCCATACTCTCTTTAAATGCCTTAGGGAGATTGGGAAATTTAATTAGGGTGAGTTAAAAATAGGTGCCTTGGTTTGTCTACTTATTTACAGCTGTTCTAAAGATGTGGTTTTTAAATAAAGATAATTTATTTTAATTGAATATTTATAATGTTACTAAAATGTAAAAATCAGAATTCCAGACATTAAAGATTTTATGTGTCTTGCCAGTTGAGTTTTAAAGAAAGTATATAAAATATCAATGAACATGGAAAAACAAATCCTCAAAAAGTCTGCATTTAGAGATTAGCATTTTTAGAACACATTCAGCATTATAGCATTTCTTCTTTGTGGCATTATACTTTCTAAAACTTTGCATTAAGTGTATTTAACACAATGGTTTCAAAGTGACAACAAACGATATAAATCAACCATATTTTTTTCTTTTGTTTTTTCAACATAACTTTTGTTCCATCAATGCTAACATTTCGTCCTTATGAGCTATTAGTTAACTCATGTTGTGTACATTGGAATGAACTAGCTAGAAAGTTCAAAGACTTAGGTTCTAGTTGGACTCTTCTACATCTTTTTTTTGTTTGTTTGTTTTAGAAAAAGAGAAAAGGAGAAAGAAAGAAACAGCAAAAGAAAGAAAAAAATGAAAGAAAGAAAGAGGAAGAGAAAGAGGGAGAGAGAATGGGATTCTTGTTTTATTGCTCACGCTAGAATGCAGTTTAAAAATGGGTATTAAAAACTTCTTTTATGCCAATAATTGTGCTTAACAATGGAGACAGGAAGGAATAGGGGTTGAAAATAACAAATAAGCAGCCAACCAATATTTTATTTAAACCTGTGAAATGCTGTGCAATTGCTGAGGAGTGATTTACTTCCAATTATATGGTCACTTTTAAAATAGGTGTAATGTGATACTGAGAAAAATGTATGTTTTGTGGATTTGGGGAGGAGAGTTCTGTAAATATTTGTTAAGTCTAGTTGTTCCAGGTCTGAGTTCAAG
>CAUYQU010032297.1:0-15075 GCA_963574635.1 Cheracebus regulus
GGAGTTGGGGAGAGATAGCATGGGGAGAAATGCCAGATATAGGTGATGGGGAGGAAGGCAGCAAATCACACTGCCATGTGTGTACCTATGCAACAATCTTGCATGTTCTTCACATGTACCCCAAACCTAAAATGCAATAAAAAAAATAAAAATAAAAAAAGAAAGATGTTAGATATTTATGAATGTGTCATTTTTTTTCCATCCACAGCACAAGGCTGGAAAGGTATCTCACATTTCGTGATGGAGCAAAAACCTTTTCCTAAGTGGTGACGTAAATGTGCACAATAACTTTTGTCTTGTTTTTATAATCTCTTTAACTTTTTTCTTCTTGAATTTCTCTGCTAAATATATGGAGAACAAAAATGAGCAGTGAAATCATAACTGATAACTATTTCAGGAAAGTTTTAAATGAAATTTTAATGTAATAAATGGCATTATCAAAATAGCCTGCAGTGCTTTTTGGAAATGTATACAACTCCAACTCACCTTGTATATATTTTTCTAATGTTTTGTTAAATGGCTACTATTAAAACTATGCAGTTTATTGGAGTTGAGTAAATATTTTAATTTTTAGTATTACAGATTTCATCACATTCTATTGACCATGTAAATCATTTGTGTAAATGTTTCTGTTCTGACACTAATCCATTTATTATACTATGCTGGTTGTCATATTGTTACATGCAAAATATATTCATCTATTGGTACTAAGTACTGCTATGTGCCCATCATAATGGGAATACATGAAGCAACATTTCATATTTAAGAGCATGGACTCTGGAGCTACAGTTTCTATATTGAATCCCAGCATTTACCTTTGTATTGCTATGATTTTGAGGGAAATAACCTACTCATTTTCTCACTTGATAAATGGATAAAGACAGCACCTACTTCATGTGGTCATGAGTATTAAATTAGTTTATACATGTAGAGAAAAGTGTATTGCAAAGAATGGGCACAGGATATGAGTTAACTTTCACTGTTTATTCTGCAGCTACCTACTGGGTTTTATCTATGTTCGAGTCTTCTACTATGTTTTCAAATTCAAAAAGACTAAATGAATGACCTCTTGCTCACAATCTATCGAACTTCTTTCATCCAACATTTTCATAATCTCTACTTAATAAGTCTTTATATGATACTTTTTGTAAAAATTTAAAAATTCTGTGTTTAATTATTCCCCTTTTAAGATTTTAGCCATTACTGATAAAACTACAAATTGTGACAACATGAAGTTTTTCGAGATATATTTTGGTAGCAACACTTGACCTTACCTGAACTGACATGAAGATAGCTAGATTTCTTACTGATCTCATTCTTGCAAATACTCATATGTTTTGCTGAAGGAATACTACTGTGTTTGATTACAGGGGATTCCTCCAGACTATGAATGAGATGTAATATTTGATACATGTTTGCTTTTGTATCTCTACAATTTTTTAAAAAATTATTTTACTTATGAATACATGTGGCCCTCAGGGCTTTAGATAAAGAGCTATGGAGGTGTATCTGAATTTATTGAGCAATTATTTTGTGCCAAACTGAAAATACAATAAGACAGAATTTCAGTACATCGGTAACAGAAAAAAAGAGATCAAATCAAATAAAATAGCTGTTGCTTGTGAAACTGTCAGAGACAGAGAAGGATATACCTGTGGGGTACTTGAAATGGAAATGACAGGGAAGGCCTCACAGTAAGTAAGAGCTATGAATACTATATCGATAACCAATAACAATCTTTAACCAATAACTAATAACCAATAACCAATAACTAATCTTTAACCAATAACAAAACTTATACTGAATATAAAATGAAAAGAATGTGTAATGTGTGTTTTTATTCTTACTTAAGTGGTGACATATCAGTTTATCTTCATGGTAAATGTCCCTTCAAAAGGGGTACATGTGATGGTCACATAGACTCTTATATTTAACTTACAAAGTCATAAATATTTAGCAGTGTGTAAAAATGTATAAATTAAAATTTGATGGAAATTTCCACATTCAATAAAACTAGTTAAAACCTACAGTTATTTAAATATTGAGAGAAATTGCATTAGGTGTAGATAAATAGATAAGATCTATTATACTGGTAGTATTCTGCCATTTCAAGGATAAATAACATTCCTTTTCTTATTACTGCAAGTTATATACTGCATGTATTTAAGCTAATTCAAATGCTCTTCCATAAGATCAGTGCAATGGGTTAGATTAAGGTGTTAATCCCACATTACCACTGCCCCTTAAAAAAAAAAATTACTGCACTGAAAGAAGTTGCTAACAGAACGTAAGTCCATTATATTTTCACAAAACAACTCATATATCTTTCGCTAGTTATCCATAATGTTGGTATTTTGCTATGATAATTCTGAATATTTCAAGGAAATGAAAGAAAATAAAACTCTATCTCAGATTACCAGATTACCTGATAACTTTTATTACACACACACACACACACACACACACACACAAATATATTAACTACCTGAGCTAGCTTATTTTTTTTTTCTTTTAGTGGAGGACTAAACACCTTCCATACATCTGTAGAGATTTTTTGTTTTCCTCATGGTAATGAGTTTACAATGTTAGCTATTTAACTTCAATGTATAAAGTATAATAGCATCTATTTACTTAACCTTTAATACGTACCATGCACTTTTCAGAGTGTTTGAAGTATATTAATTATTATAAACTTTACGGCTTCCCTAGGATGTAAATCCTCACAGCTTTGTTTTAATATTAGCTGTTTTATAAATGAAAAATAAAGAAACTGAGATTCAGAAATCATTTATGCAACTTACTCCAGGTCACATCACATAAAAATGCTAGAGCTGTGCTCTGAGACCAGAGGATCCAGTCCTAGTCCCACATTTTTATGTTGATTATATACTACACAGGAAATTTCCACCTCTGATTCATTGTAAAAGTGTAAACATTCACTATTTCTTTGTGTGTAAAACACAAAGAAAATTGACCAAATTAGGTATGACAAATGAGTGGATTTGCTTAGGTTATCTAATGTGCAATGTGAGGAATTATTCTCCTAACCTACTGCTCAAATGCAACAGTGAATATTTTATTTGTCTTGCAAGCATCCCTTAGTCCTCCCTATTTTACAGAAGTCATTCATCTGGATAGACAAATCCTTTCCATGAAGAAGAGCTCTGATTGATATACATGAATTAGGTTAATGCAATTTCTATTATTACATATAATCAAACCAGATCTAAAATCATAGGTATCATAGAATTTTACTATGCTTGATACATGGTATAATATTAGACAAAAATATGTATATATATACAGACACACAAACACAAATACACAAATACAAAATGTGTTTGTATATATACATGTTATATATAATGTATATGTGTTTGTATATATATATTTATATACATAATGTGTTTGTATCTATATTACATATATATGTATATGAATACTTATGAGCAGTATTTTCCTGGGGAATATTAAAACTCATTGTATGCTTCATCACAACCATATTTAACAGGTGGTATATACATTTTGAGTGACTCTCTGGAATGACAAACCCTCATGGACTGGTTGTAGACATCTTTTTCTGACCAACGAACAATGGAACTTCTTTTAACAAACTGTGGACTTGGTCTTCTTTTCTTGGCTAGGTATAACTGAAGACTTATTTCCTCAGATTGCAAATGGTAGCCATCTAGTACTGTGATGGCAAATAACCTTAGAATAATATAACGTGGTTGCCAAGCCAGAAAGAAATGGAAACTTTGAGGCCTGGCATGGAGGCTCATGACTATGTTCCCAGTACATTGAGAGGCTAAGGTGGTAGGACTGTTTGAGTGGAGGAGTTCCAGATCAGCCTGGGCAGCATGGTGAAACCCCATCTCTATAAAAAATACAAAAATTAGCTGGGTGTGGTAGCATGTGCTTGTGTTACTTGGGAGTCTGAGGTAGGAGGATCATTTTGCCTGGGAGGTCAAGACTGCAGTGAGCCAAGATATGCACTTCAGCCTGGGTGACAGAGTAAGACCTCATCTCAAAAAGCATTTAAAACAAAATGGAAACTCTGATGTTATTGAGCCACAGGTTTTACTAGTTCTGCATATACACCAACTCTTGATTTTCTGGCTGCACAATCTTGATATTTTCCTAGCTGTAATAACCGTTTGACTTAGCAGAAACAGTTATAACTGATCCAGATGCCAATTTATCTAATTAACTTCAAGAGATTCAATTTTAGCCAATTTGAAATCAATTTTTTTTAATTTTGAAAGAAATGACCTTTATTTTCTCAGAATGTAAAGATTGAGAATGGATACAACTTTGCATGGAGTTAAGTAATCAAATTTAATGGCTATATTCCACAGAGTCCATGGCAAAATTGACTTACTCTTTGTAATCCCTCTGTACAGAGGAGATGATTTCGGATATCTACATGAAAGTGCCAAATGCCCTCAAAACAATCTAGAATATGAGATAATTAAAGTTATCTTATTCAGATGTGAATCAGAAAGGCATATTCCAAAGTTATATATCAGTTCTGAAATATAAACTATATTTTTCCTATACATGGCATTATTTCCTTTGTTAAATGGAATAAGCTGGAGTCCTGATACTTAAAAACTAATCAATATGATTAGCATTTGAGTGTTCTTTGTGAATACTGCAGTTGCATATTTTACAAATTAGCTTCTTAGTTTTAAATACTCTTGGTGCTTTGTTTTGCATTTTATTTCATGTGTACCTAGAAGTACTAAGATATGGAGAAAGGGAGATATGCTGGAAACATTACATGAATAGAAAGCATAGGACTTGGAGTCCTGCAGTTGTTGTCACCTGCTAGTTGTCTGTCATTGATCAAGACATTTCACTTATATACTTTTGTCTGCTATAAATTAGGACTATAACAAAAACTGCTCTATTCATGGCTTGGTGCTATAATGTTAACTACAGCATAGGTATAAGTGCATTGTAAGTTGCAAAGTATTAAGCATACATGTAGTGGAGTTGAATCAATTTATAACTTTAAGAATCAGAACCCTTCATCTATCATCAAGTACTTCATTAACTCCATAAGTAAAATTAGTCTAATTGTATATGCATTTAGTAGCATTATACAGGATTTTGTAATACATAATGACATTTTGATTGTATATTATATATTCTTACTTTCTAACCCAAATCAAATATTTTCTATTTTTTTATTGCCTTACCAAGCATTTCCTTTGGGGCAAATGGGAAAACAAAACACATCAATGAACATTTCTTACTCACAAATAACCTAATACTCCACTTATTTTGCTGTAAGCAATCAAGTCAATGACAAGATACTCTAGACACAATCAGTGGTGTGCAGTGAGGACACTTGAGCTGATCAGAGAAAATTTAAAACTTGTGTTGCATAATATATCTTTTTGTCCATCTCATAAAGTTTTACTGACTACGTTGAAGCAATCAACTTCACTTCTAAATCCTAACAACTTAAAAAAAAAAAGAAGATAACAAAATAAAGCAAAGCAGTATGGTTTCAAGAAACAGCAGAATTTCAGTATTTTCATTATCACTACTTTGTGACTCTTCTATTTAAAAAAAAATAGGAATTAGGCAGAGAATGTATCAGGAAGTAACTTGAAAAGATTCACATCAAAATTTCTATCCCTTATTAACAAATGGTTTCTGAACTTTGCCTGAGATCATAAATGACAGCTTGATTTGAATGAAGCACAGTAATTATACACAACTGCTTCAGCAAACCAAAATGAAGTCATTTTTTTCCTCTTTTATGTGGTTACCAGAGGAAAACTCAGGCAAAGCAAACAGAGATAAAGAAAGGCTGGTTTATCCTGGTTTTTGCTTTAGACAATCCATACTGATTTTCTTTCTAACAACATCCCATTGTCAAATGGAAACTCTTAGCTACCTCTTCAGCTTAGTGTGAAGTCATTTTTCCTGTGCTAGGATCAGAACTTAACTTCAAACCTGGACATAAATTAAGGAATTCTGTAACTAAAATACATGATATACAACAATTCTCAGTATATTTGAGCGTAAGTCAATAAAAATTGCTAAAGAATAAAATTCCCCCCAAAAAAACAGATGCATACATATATTTGATATACTGGGGGTAGAAACAAGGAATTGATCGAGATGTAGTGCAAAAAATATATATTCATACATTCTTTTAAAAAGCCATGTTGGTAGATTGGTATAGTTGGAATTAGAGCTTCCCTTTCTGTTATCTTATTACTCGGGGATAATAGAAACCAGGATAATTTATACCCTAAACTAAACTTCCAAATTTCTTAGAACTGTCTTATAAAAAAACTGCATTTTATTCATCTTTTAATGTCTCTAAAGATAATTTACTATGAACTGTGAAAATCCTTATTAGAAAAAAAAATTTATTGTTCTTATATGCTAGAAAATAGCATATAACAATAAATTAAAAATGGAGCTGGCCTCTAAGTAAACTCATTTATCATGCAAAAATGCTTTTATATTTCTAAAAACTTCAGTAGAAAATATCAAAGAAGCAATAAAAAATCTACAAATATATTTAACTCTTCTTTCCTTTTGTACTGAGAACAAAAATGATTTAATATTGATACAAGTACTTGGTAAACAATAACGTTACCAGTTAAGTATTTTTATTACTTATGAATAGGGGATTCTAAACAAATAATACATAACAGTCATTAAATGGTAAATAGTAAATGAAAAGATTAAAATATTGTTTCAAATATTTCTTTCTGACTAGAACAGATTATTGAATTAATTATGTGCCTCTTTATGTGATGGGAAAGTGGCTAGGGTTGCATGAGATGTGATGATCAGTTAACACCATTCTTTCCAGAATTTTAAATATTCTGATAAACATATTTAACATTCTGTCATTTCCTTTCAGGAATCTTATTTTTCACAAATCAAGTTGCTCTAGTTTGGAAGTTTGTATCTCCAAACCCCATGTTGAAATTTATTTCCCAGTTTTGAAAGTGAGACCAGATGAGGTGTTTGTGTAATGGGGGAAATCCCTCATGAATAGTTAGGTGCCACTTTCTTGGTAATAAGTGAGTTCTTGCTCTGTTAGTTCATGTAAGAACCAGTTACTAAAAAGAACCTGGCACCTCCACCTTCTCTCACCACATGTCTTCTGCACATACCTATTACCCATCACTATCTACTGTGAGTAGAAGCAACCTGAAGCCCTCACTAGAAGCAGACATAGTGGCATGCTTCTTTTCTGGTTTTTATGTGACTAATTTTCCTTTCTATAACCTTCTATTATCTTTATCCTTTCAAGTAATTTATTATCTGTAATTGATGTGTTTATTTGGATTATTTCACTATTTTTTTCTTAACATAATTTATTCACTCTGTATTCTCAACTCATGCTCTACTCTAAAATCATTATTTACATTTAACATTGATAACTATTTCTTAATTAACTATAGCATCTATAGGATTGATTGTCACTGTTATGGTGAATCACTATATTCTCTGTCACCTTTCTTCTTTATAGGTGTACTTTTTTTTTTTAAATATCCCTGGCAGTTTAGGTCTTTGAGTTTCTTCACATTTTTAAGTTCACTTTTGCTTCCAGTATCTATTTTAATTATTCTATCATATAGTAATTAACATTATTTTAGTTGTAAGCAACTGGAACCAAACTGGCTAACATGGTAGAAAGTAGATTTATTAGAAAGATTATTTGCAAATCTTCTTCATGCCAAGGCATCTAACATAATACATCTGTAATTTTAAAGCAAAAGAGTGAAATTTTAAAAAACTGATTAGGAAAATCAGAAAGCGGATATTAAAGGGATTTTAACTTTCTCCTGATGTTTCATCTCCATTATTAAAAATGCCATTGGCTGTATCCTGTCATAAAAGAGAGCTATAACACTATGTTTAAAGTATACAGAATTCTTCACGTTTGTGCGATTTATAATTCTTGCATTTTTCTTTGTCAATTATCTTACATTCTTATAGTTTTTTTTTTTAATATTTGTTACTTGTCCTGTTGTGTCTCTACATTCATCCTCAGTCAATTGAGAATTCTGTTTGAAATGTGCTGATACAAAATGGGCACACAAAACCAGATAGAAAAAAAATACTCCAAGTAAATTTAAATAGTTTGGAGTTTTGACAAGGAGAACATTTTTCTTAAAACTATTTACTTGTCTTTCCTACTTCTAGTTTCCTAGTTATGTTTTAACACTTGAGATTGTTGACAATTTCGCTACTAAGAAAGTGATGTTATGTAAATTTTTAAATTGTATTTATCCTAATGAATCATATGGAAAAAGAGAGAGAGGCTACTAATAAAGAGACAAAAAATCATTGTCTAGAGCCAAAAGAGTAGAAGGCACCTATTAATGAGGAGAGCAATAAAGAAACTGTTAATGAGAATCCAGGAAGGTGAGCCCAGGCTTCCAGAAGGCTATGCTAGACTGAAGAGGATAAGTGGATAGAAAATCTGGTCTGCTTGCCTCAAATAGAATAATTCTAAAGGGCCCTCTGAGCTCCAGAGTTGCACGTGGGTTCAGGTAAGACTCCTGTTGAGATTTCAAAGCAGTTAAAACTTTCTCTTTATCTTTCAAATACTGATAAAAGAAAAATTGCCAATCCACAATTCTATATACAGTGACTGTATTTAAAAAAAGAAGGGGTAAACACTTTCTGCTTACTTTTTGATAGACTCTAGAACTCTGCATATGCAGAAAAGACTCAAAACACTAAACTAGAAATGATCTTAACTGAGATAGAAGCTGCTATACTGATCATGCTAGGTAACAGACAAAAGCAGGCCAAATGTGGTGAAGTGGAGGAAGCTAAACACAGAGCTCTCCAAATATGTCCCTGACTGCACAGCTCTTAGTCTGGGGTTAAGTGACATTTAGATAGCAAGCACCATGGCCTCAATATAAAGGTGAAAAAACCAACTGATATCCTGGACTGGAGAATCAGAAAACTATAGCCAGTTCACCACAAATGCTGGAAAATTACTGACATGTTTCAGAGAATAAAGGCTGAAAATCAAGGCATTTTTCATCTCTGTCATTCCACATCCTGACAGACTCTCAAATTATGAATATGCAGAAGAGACACAAAACAACTCAGCTGGAAAGGAAAAAAAAAGTTTCGAACTGGAGCACAGTTGCTGCCTCAAATGAGTTTTCAGTTTAAACACAGTGAAGAAAAGTACCTGCTAAAATAAATAAAAATAACACTAATTGCATGAACGTATATGATTCAGAGTTTCCACAATTTTACATATATATGTCCAGGATATCATCCAAAATTACCCAACATACAGACAGAATAAGGTAGGTGACCGTGGTCTAATGTTAAATGAACAAAATAGAAGCCTCAAAACAAGCTGTTAGGCTAGACCTAGTGTTTCAACTAGAGCAGATCAACAGTTTCTGGAACTTGATACATGCAGTTCTCTTAAATCTTGATCAGGAAAGGTGATCAAAACCCGCTCACATTCACTTGGGTATGACAGCAATTTATATTCGCGATTTGCCACAGAGCTGTGTCAACATTCATGTTACCATAATGCAGGCTCAAGAATTCCTGATGCCCTTGATATTTCACAGCATCTTCAGGTGGCCCACTAACTGAAGACATCATGCTAATTGGACCTGCTAAGCAGGGAGCCCCAAGCAATCCTGAAATGCCCTTGACACATGCATAAGAGAAAGTGAGAGAAAAAGTATAAATTTTACGTGTATGCCACATCATTGTAGATTTTAGGGTTAAAATTTAGAACATGATGAGACATTCTAATAAGGTAGAGAATAATTATAGTGCCTAATTTCTCCACCACTAAAATGGTGGCACAGCACTCACTGTTTCTTTTTTTTTCTGCATTTAGGAGAGAATATATACCACATTTGGAAATACTTTTCTAACCAATTGTCTAATGATGACTCTAAAAACTGCCAGCTTTTAAAAGAGAACAGAATAAAAGAGGTCTCTGCCACAGGCCTAGACTTTGGTTAGTCTAACCTGCCACTAGGGCAATATGAACTATTAAATCCAGTGGTGGTGGAGATATCCATTGAACTAAATATAAATATTATGTTTCTGGGAAGCCCCAAAGGAGAATTCTGAGTTCTGGAAAAATGCCATGCTTTCCGTAGCTGAAACTGACTCATCATTAGAAAAGCAGCTGCTAGCTTGATACTAAAACCTAGTAGATACTAAATGCCTGACCATGGGAGATAAGTGACTGTGTAATTAAAATTGTCTATCAGAAGCTTGGTGTTGTCAGAACAATCAAGCCTTAAGGTCAGGGCTGTGCAGTAACAATCTATTGTTCTATGCAAATGATATATGTGGGCCTGAACAGATCCAGAGGGCACACTAAATGCTTCACAAAAAGTGGCTTCAAATCCCGTTATACTTATCTTTGATACAATATTGCCTGTCTCACAGCTTACATCTATGTCCTGTTAACAAAAGACCATGTGATCTGCAGAGGAAAAAGGGAGAGCTTTATTTATATTTAAAAATATATATATCTGCACATCAGAGAGGCACAGCCTTCAGTACAAGTGAAAGTGCTCTCTAAAGAACAATGGAAATGTTTGGCCTAAGTAAGGAACATTCTGGTCCAGGTTCCCAATCAGATTCGTTTATGCAAACAAAAGAGTCAAGCTTGTTCAATTCTGATTGATCAAGATAGCTGACCCATAATTGGATGACTTCCCAAGTTCAAAACCAGAAGTCTCTGTCAGCTAGACGTTTTTTCTAAATGGCCAGTGAACGGATGTCTCTAACTTCAGCTATTCTTTTCTCTAGTCATAGGAACTGTTCTGCTCAAGGGCATGAAGCAGGATGTTTATCAACAGCTGCCTTTTGTAGGAACAAAGAGGACATCATCACTTTTTTCTTACCCTACCATAGCTGCTTGGTTCTGTTATCTAAATTTAAGCATCTCTATTAGGCACAGGGAGCTCATCTTGTCTGAAAACCATGTGGTCTTACTGACTGTTTCACTTCTCATTTCTCTCTTCTGTGCAAAACCTGCAATAGACAGCATTAATTACCAGTGTATGATATTGCATTCTGCTCCTCACCATTGTCAGGACTGGTGTGGCTGCTTTCCCTGGGTTCATCTAGTCTCTCAGTGAGACTTATGTGGCTGATATTTACACTTTTTAAGAACCTGGGCTAGACAAGGTAGAAAAGGTGAACAGGTACTTGTCAAATGTCTAAGAGCACTTCTTGTTAGAGTTTGGTGGAGACATCAGAAACTTTGGATAAAACCCAGAGGTGTTGAGCTATGATAATTTGAGTTGGGGCCTGGCTAAGGCATCTGGTCTAACAAACAAGAATCCATTTTAAATAGAGCCAAATATTTAGACTCAACATAAAACGATTGAAAAGTGAAAGGCGGAATAAAGAAAGAAGCCAACGCAGGAGGAGAGTGAGTATGAGGAGAAAAATTGCAATCAGGATGAGTACTTACAGCTTTGCACAGCCTAGAGTTTTCTACATATGGGAATACATGGGTCTAACCTAACATGACATAGAGCATCTAGAATACAAAGGATCCCTAGTGCTATGATAACCAAGGCAATAATAAGGTAAAGATGAGAACTGAGCATGCACATTAATCTTACACCTAAAACAAACAAAAAAAAAAACGTCTTTTTATAGACCTGGTCTGATGGGTTGGTGTCAACTTCAGGTGCCATCTTCTTGGCCCAGTGATAGGACTTTGATCAACTTGAGTTTGGTGTAAGATACTGGTGTTGATGTCCAAAATTTATTAACGGTTGACATCTTCTACAGGTGGAATATTTATATCCAAGAGTCAACAACCTGTGACTTGACAATGTGAGGGTTGGTTAACGGTACCTGGAAAAGAAATAGGGTCTGAGGTAGTCTTTTGGTTAATGTCTTAACCAGTACACAATATCACATGGCTAGTCAGAATTTAATAAAATAAACTCTCCAGTTTATAACAGACATTTGGATTCAAATTTTTATCCTGACAAAATGCAATGAGGCCAAACTTTAAGATTTTTTTAATTGGGCAATATTATCAAGGCTGTGAACCAGATTTGAAGTATAGCATTTTTAGTCAGTAACCAATATACTGAATTGGACAAAGAATAGTTAAGTGTAAAAATGTGACTGAATTATGTGAGGAGGCCCAAAAGATAATTTATTCTAAAGGTTTTGTAGTTTTTTCTTGGTCTCAATTTTTTATCCTTGAATACAAAAATGCCACCATTTATTTTAGTATAGGGAGGAAGTCCGTTACAAGGGAATTTCATATTTTCTGGCTTTCAAGTGTTTTTTTAAATAGTATGTCAGAATAGCCAAGGAATTTTGGAGGAGTTTTGGACAAAGGGAGCTTAGCTAAGAGGAAGACAAAGGGAAAGAATTGCAAAACGGAAGGAAAGAGCTCCAAAGAGAAAAGAGTTTCAGCTAGTTTGGGGACAGTATTTTATAATAAGGCAATCTTTCAGTCCCAAATGATTCTTTTTTTCAGTCTCAAGATATATATATTTTATAGCTGTGGTCTTTTAATTTAGTTTTAAGGACAACAGACTGTTTGAAATATCCTGATAATGTCTGAACATGTTACCAGCTGGAGTCTCAGAAAATATCTTGGCATGGCTTTGGACTTTCCTGGGTTAATTTTATCCACAATCTTAAATAGGCACTAGGAATTTTCCCTGTAATTTTAAATGTGAAGGCTGCTGGAGTACTGGAAGGTAGTTGGACAGAAACATCTCTCTTTAAAACAAGGGTTTCCCATAGCACTCACCTAATGAAGACATCTCTTCCAGTGCAATCAGGGTGAGCATTCCCACAAATCCTCAAATGTGAGCGTACTCCATGGAGCACAAGTGCATCCCGCAAAATGGGAGGAGACTCCTACCCACACGGAGCCAGATGGACATGGATGGGCTCCCTGAAAAAAGTAAAGTCTGCAGGACTTCAACCCAAAAATGGAAGACCTTGGATCCAAGAGGGCTCACTTGATTCCTCCTCAACACAGCTAGGAAGATAACTGAGCTCAGCAGGCCTGATGCATTTGTCTAGACAGCACTGGGAAGTGACCATCCATGTCACCAAGAAATGTTTTAAAAATACCATGAGATATGCAAAGGAAAGCAGGAGAGCTTTATTTTCTATTAAAAAAATGTGCAGATTGGGGAAGCATAGCCTCCCAAGTCAAAGTGAAAGTGTAGCAAAGGAAGAGTTCGGTTCAAGTAGGGGGAGTTCCAGCCCTGGTTCTCAAATATGTCCATTAATGCAAACAAATAATTCAAGCTCATTTAGTTCTGATTGGTGGAGATAGTGCAGCTCTGAGGAGTGGCTTTCCAAGCACAAAGTAAGAGGTTTCAAAAGCCACCTTTTCCAGGAACAGAAGGGATGTGACTGCTCAGACCTGCTATAGCTGCTTGGTTCTGTTAAATTTGGTCAGCTCTATATCTCATCTGCTAAGTTTGGGGTCTTATTCACTGTTTCATTTCACAGGCCTCACACCTAATTTGACTAACTGATGAAAGAGAAAATGAAACAAAAACAGGGTCTGACTCACAAATGAGTCAGTTTAATACGTTTGTGCAAGGCATTGTATTAGATTACAGCCTCACCCAGTGTGGTCTAAAGGATGTGATAAGAAAATATTCTGTCAGGGGCAGAATTTTGAGCAATACAATTGATGATCTCCTTTGTATGAATAGAGAAAGGACTGAGGTAAAGAATACATAAAATCTTGAAGATTATTAGATGGTTTTTTTAATAGTTGGTGCCTACGAGAAAAAAATGAGTCAGAGACAAGGAGGTTTGTGGAAATGCCTATAGATAGACTTGTGGGAATGTTATTAAACTACAGAGATCTTTTATGTCTCATACCAATGTATACAAAACATTTGCTACTGAAGAATCACTAAAACTAATCATTATAGAGCTAAAAAGTTAAATTAGTTTCTAAAAATTTATAAATTTCTAAAGTAGTTTAATAAAAAATTTAAAATACAAATAAACTTTATTCAATTATAGAGCTAAACATGTAACTTTTTTATACATTAATGTATTTATTTATTTATTTTTAGCCGTGGTCCCTTTTTGAAATTGGCAAAAACTCAGTTTTTTATTTAAAAAAATAGAAAAAAATCAATTATATTTAAATTTCTTAACAGGCACAGTTTTGGAAAAAGGAATACATGCAAAATATCCAAACGTGATTTTTCTAGAACCTAGTTGTAATCTGCTTTTCTGAAATCAGGTAACAACAAAATAATTTATTTTGCCCTTGCATGAAATAGCATTTAAATTATTGCTTTCAAGCCACAAATCAGTAATTGTCAATGACAGGCATTACCAATGTGTAGAATAGTTTTAGGAGGTCAGATGCAGTAAACATCCCCATTTGAGTGTTTACATTTACTAAATCCAATAAAACTTTAACCAATTGAAATGGTAGTTTTGGAGATAAGGTCTGGAGTTTGTGGATTTCCCTAGGAAAACTGTTACTGTTTTTGCAAACAATTAAGTATAGCAGTAATTTAATCACCACATAAATAAAGTTAACCGGGTAAGACAATCCAAAATATCTAACTGTGTTAGGGCATTTTCTGTTGCTATAACAGATACCACAGACTGGGCACTTTTTTTTATTGTTAAGGTTCGGGTTTTATTAAAGCATAATTTTTAAATTTAATTTTACTTTTATTATACTTTAAGTTCTGGATGAGGGTGGAAAACATCATTCTAGCAAACTTACACAAGAACAGAAAACCGAACACTGCATGTTATCACTCATAAGTGTGTGTTGAACAATCAGACTGGGTTATTTTTAAAGGAATTATTCAGCTCAGGGTTCCGGAGGCTAGGAAGTTCAAGAGATGGGAGTCCATCATCTCATGGTGAACAAGAAGAGCAGAATGGTAACATAATGTTTGCATGTGAAAGAGATGGCTTTTAAAACAAGTCCAATCCCATGATATCAACACTAATCCATTCATGATGGTGGAGCTTCCACACAAAAAAAAAAAAAAAAAAAAAAAAAAAAAAAATTTAAATGACATATTAAAGGCCCCACATTTTAAT